>JBBDHG010000201.1:1010000-1198747 GCA_037951165.1 Lophius americanus | reverse complement strand
ATAGTTAATGCTAGCTAAAGAGCTAGCGAATCTTCTGTTTCCAGGGATGCATGACTTCCTTCTTCACAGTAGTCCTTTATTCTGAATCAACCACCTTCATTTCCGAGGAATGCAGCATGGTTCAAAAAAGAGCTGAACTTAGGAAAAACCTAGCTTTCCGGGTTCCTCACGCTCGAGCATAATCAGTAACGGCTCCAGTCAAGCTTGCATGATTGACATCGGAAACCAGCCACTGTCCACTCCCTCACTGATCCTCAGCACTGCGCTCCGGCAGCCTGAAGAAGTCATCAGAATTATGTGCTGACCTAATTCTTCTACTCTTTCTTATTGCCCAGATGGTAAAGCCTTAGCTAGCGTTTCAAGCTCTGGGGCTCAGCTCAGTCAGAGACTGGATGCTCAGAGTTTCAGCTCTCACTCAGAGGAACAAACCGCCCACGGTGTTGAGTTTACTAAGATGCTCTCCAAGAGTTCCGCAATGTCTTGGAGGAGCGTTGAGATTCAGATGGAGAGCACGAGCTCGGTGGAGATGAGCAACTTTGCTTTCAAACTCTCGGCCAGCCCCAAACTGCTGATGGAAATGAGTGACGTCTGGGTGAAGAGCGGCGAGATGGCCGAGTTCAGCTGCATGTTCGACGGGCAGCCCTTCACCGGGGTAGTTTGGGATCATAACGGCCAGAGTGTGGCGGACACAGAGCGGGTCAAGAGCTCTCAGATGGGTGGGCTGTTGTCACTGGTTATCCAGGGTGTTGGTGTAGCGGATCAAGGTGTGTACCGCTGCACCGCCACCAGCCCACAAGGCCAGAACAGCTCCTCAGCCCAGCTCACTGTTGAAGGTGGTTAATCTTTGTTTTTCACTATTAGCCTGTTTCTCCTTCTGGTCCATCCCACCTCTCCATCCGCTCCTGCCTCCCCCCCCCCCCCCCCCCCTCCTCCCAGTATTTAATATTTCCTCTTAGCCTGTAACCTGTAACAAGTTTGTAGTCTATGATCTCTTCCCGCCGTTCCCATCTGCCTCGCTAACCTCATCCTACCATCCTACTAACCCCGATAGTGTTTAGAGTCATAGCCTTATCAACTCTGACCCCTAATTACTCTCCCTAACTTTATTCTCACCCAGCTAAAGAAGCAAATCTCAAAGCCGAAACCCCCATCCCTACAGATTCTGAGCGTAAAGTGTCTCAGGCAGACAGGGAGACCCCAAGAGGTCTCCCTGACCAAGACAAGCAGGAGGCATTCGAGAAGCTGGGACTGTTGCCTCCGTCCTCACAGAGACCTTTCAGCCTAATCAGCCACCTGTATTTCCCTGATGTGGTGCCTCACGGCCAGCAAGAACTCACCAGCTGCCCCGAGTTCCTGATCAAACTCCCCCCTGAGCTACTGGTCAGAAACAGAGATGGCAGTTCCTTCAATTGCATTATGAAGGGGGTTCCCACCCCTTTGGTCATTTCGCTTTACAACCGGTTGAATGTTGAGGATTCTGTGTCTTACTCTCTGAAACATGACGGCCCCCTGTGCTGGGTTAACGTTAACAATGTGAGACCCGGAGAAGGGGGCTCTTACACTTGCAAAAACCCAGCCGGGGATGCTGATTGCAGCACAGTGATGAAAGGTTGGCATCTGCATGCTTTTGGTCCTTCTGCTCGCTCTGGGCTCATCCACACTGCTTTCCACCTAGGCATACTCCTTCACACGACGACAACAACCTCTTCAACACGGCTTTAATCACCCACTGAGTTTAGGAGACACCGACAGAGACACAGATAGAGACTCACACCACTGAGCATTTCAAAAGCCAGACCAAAAGGACGCATGCCAGATAAAGGGGAACAGATTATATGGATGCACGAGCTGTCACTGATCCTAACAGTCTTGCACCATATGAAACTTTATGTCCAGGTCTGGGAATGTTTTTAATTAGTGGATGTTTGTGTCTTCACAGTCACTGAAGTGGAGCAGGAACCTGTGGTTCAGGTCCAGGAGGAATTGAAAGGTAAATATTGGTTCCTGTCAGCCCGGCTGTGGCGTCTTTGTCCTTGTTATAGTTTTTTTTTTTTTAATCTCTTCATGACATTTTTATTGTTTCAGGTTGTCCTGTTAAGAAATCATCAACTTTGTTTCAGAACGTTTGTTTGAATGCCTGAATGCAAATAATCTTATATTTTCTATCCTACTGCAAAACACTCTCCAGATTCCACCATTTATTCAGATTTTTACAACTGGACCTCCCATTAGATGAATTTCCGACCTTTCAACTACCTGTCTCACAGTGGCGATCATTTCTATTTCCTGGTTGCTCTTCTTTGGTGGTGTTTATTGAATATTTACACATATATCTAAAGGCCTAGCTCACACACCGCAGCGGTTTTTTTCCCCGTTTTGGCACATCAACGTTGTCATCCGAAAGCAAAACCATTTTTTTCGTGAGAGGACCATAATTGGCCCTTATTTAGTTTTAGCCATTTTTTTTTTTCTCAGCACAATGCTAGATTCTAATGGAAAACAGATTTTTGTCGAAACAAAATGTTTTAAGATAAGATAAGAAAAAGTACAGTATTTGTATCGAATACACAAAGTGGGTGTGGCTTGTTTTACCTTGCAGTCAAATATGTGTATGTGTGATTCTGTTTGGTAGTTTAGTGTGTCTCACTTTGAAACTTTCGTTATTCAACCCAGCACTCTCCTCCTCAACTATCACAGTGGAGAAGGAAACCCAGGACTCGTTCTACACTGGCCTAAAGTTACCAGACAAAACCAGAACACTTGAACTCAAGCCTGAGTCCAAACACTACTCTAGCAATTTGGAGAAGAAAAAAGAAAAACCCGTTTTCCTCAGCGAACTTTCTCCCACAGCTGTGACTGCGGGAGAAACGGCGACCTTCACTGTCAAAGTGTCTGCTTTCCCTAAGCCCATGGTTCAGTGGTTCCACAATGGACAGAGTATAACAACTTCATCCGTGTATACGTTCTGTCATGAGCGAGATGAGTATAGTCTTGTCATTGCTAAAGTCGAAAAGGAGCTTGAAGGAGAGTACTCCTGTACCATCAAGAACAGGTTTGGTCAGTCCACTTGCTCTTCCTTTTTGAATGTTAATGTGAAGGAACCAGAGAAAGAGGAAACCGTTGACAAGAGAGTATTTGTGCCAACTGGTAAACCGCCAGAATTCACCAAAACAATAGAGTCCATTCAGTTATCGGAGGGGGTTGGGGCGTTCTTCAGGTACAGTGTTAGTGGAGAGCCTCTCCCTGAGATTCAATGGCTCAAAGGTAGCTTCCGAATTCAACCAAGTGGGTTCTCCATCATTGTCAACAACCCGGACGGATCGGGCTTTATCAACATTAAGAGTGTCAAACAAGAGCACAGTGGGGTCTATACTTGTGTGGCCTCCAACCAGTATGGAGAAGCCTCGTGTACGGCCGAGCTGCTGGTTCACGAAGCGGAGAAATCTGTTAAGAAAACAAAGGGTTTGAGAATATCTATGACCGAACAAACCACAGAATCCAGATTGAACCAGGAAAGAACTGATCAGATGATTTATACAATTAGCACTGAAGACCGGCAGATTATTCCCAGCGAGGAGGTAGTAACCCTCACCGAGCTTGATATCACCGCTGCCACACTTCATCGAGAGAAACTTACCCAGCAGGCAGCAGTGCTGGAGTCTCATGATCTACAGGAGAGGGTATTGGTGACAGCTACTGCCCCGACTCCACCCAAGGTCTCGGCTGTTCCCGGGAAACAGCTTCACATTGCAAAGTTCTTGTCTTCAGTTCAGGAGAGACAAGAGATCACGGAGCAACACTCTCAACGAATTCTCAGTCCTGAGGTCGTAGAAATGGAGTTGGTCAGAGAGAAGCCGTCTAGACTCATGTCAGCCACATCTGAAGACGTCGTGCCGCTTGCTATGATCAAAGCCGATACCCTGAAGGACCGCGCTCCGGAACACTTGAAGACATTGACCGAACCCAAGCAGCTTGTTAGCAGTCATCAAGTAGAGTCCAGTCTTTCCATTAATGATGAAATTTCAGGCGTCACTCACAAGCCAGAGGAAGAGAGGGGCTTCAGAATCGCAGAGGGGCTCAAGATTTTATACTCGGCGCAATCTACGGGGCAACTTCCAGTCACAGAAAGACACTCGGAGCCTCTGCAAGATTTGGATGCTGCCATTAAAACCTTGCTTGAGAAAGAGCATTCTAAGCCTGTGGTAGCACCAGTGAGTGAAACTAGAGTAGCTTTATCCAAGGAGCAGAGCTTTAAAATAGACCAACCAGAGCAGGAGAGAGGCACCCCAGGAAAAGATATGGTCTACAAGTCCGCTCTAACTGCTGAAGACAAGTACCAACTTCAAGACGAACAATCAGGACAGGTGCCAGGTATGGCACCTTCCGTTTGTCTGCAGCCTCAGCGAGAGGGAGACAGACTCCTGAATCTCCAGGTTGTCAGGGATCAGGTTGCTTTAATGTTCGAGGATAGGTTCAGCAGCAAAAAGGCCCCCACAGAGCAGGCAGATACACGTAAGAGTCCAATATTGTTGCACTCAGTGACTCAAGAAGAGCAAAGAACTGCTGTTTGCGAGGCAACTTCGGAGTTCTCAGCCAAGATCGACTCAACATCTGTTCAGCCAAAGAAAGAGTCCAAGCAAATAAAGTACCTTCAGTCAATTCAGTCTTTGCCGGTTTTACCAAAAGAAGATATTCTTTCCTTGGCTAAACCTGACCAGCAGGTAGCAACACAGAAACAGGAAAAGCCCAGAAGACATGCAGCCACTTCAGAAGAGAGAAGGGAGATCACGGCGGATTATCACAAAGATCTCGATGTGTCTGTGACTGGGGTACAGTCACAACCCGGAACTGAGGCCAAGCCTTTGAGCATCCTCTCAGTCTCCTCCCAGCCTATTCAGCTGCCAAGGGAGACACCTTTCATTTTAGATGCCAAGCAGAAGCGGGCGCTTGTCCAAAAAGAGGATTACTGGAATATCATGCATTCCTTGAACATCACCGACACTCAAACCCTGGAGGAGGGTCACACCATCAGCCTCAAATCTGATGAGACGTTTAAGCCTAAAATCCAAACAGAGCCTAAGATCGCCAAAAAACATATTTTTATAGAGGAGAAGGCGGCAGCCACTGAAAGTTGTACCATCTTAGAGGCCGCCGAGCAAGACTTCGCTGTTCAGATCCAGGAAGGGCAGTCAGTCCGCCAGTCTGTGCTGCTAGAAGAAAAGCAGGTCATTACGGGTGAACAGTCATGTGAGATACGTAAATCCGACAGTTCGACCGTCAGTGTCATGACCCAGCCTAAAAGAACTTTGTTTGCCCATGAGTCTCTGGACTGTCAGACTCTACCTAAAGAACTCAGCTTTGTCATTCAGATTCCAAATCCATCAAGTTTAAATATACGACATCAACTCAGAGACGCTCTTCGGTCAGCTGTGGCCAGCGAACAACCAGTGTTACTAGCTGATGTTATAGGAAAGTTAGAGGCAGTGGAGATACAGGAGGTGAAGGTTCAGAGAGAGTCCAAACAGGCCATGAATTCATACCTGATCTCAACACCAGGAGCCCCAATGGAGCTCACATTGTCCTTCGAAGGCAAATATCCTCAGACAGCTGACCTCAGATGTGAACTCCAGGTAGCTCTGCATGCTATGCTTTTCCATGAGCACCAGAGTCTTACTTCTGAGAAGCCAGGTACCATGCAGATTGACAAGCCTCAGAGAGTTCTGGTCAGTTCAGCGCCCTCCAAAGAGGTGTTGTCATCTGTGGTAGACACCTTGTTAGTGGCTGAAAGTGCAGTTGGATTTCCTCCTGCTTTCTCTCAGTCTGCGGCCATCAAAACTGAAGCCAAAGCTTCCTTCCAAAGTGCAACCGTGTTGTCTTCTGGAATGGAAACCGTACTGGTAGGAGAAAGTGCGGTTGGGTTTACTCTCACTGCCTCTCAGTCTGCGGCACTCAAAACTGAATCCAGGACTTCCTTCAAAAGTGCAACCGTTACGTCATCTGGGTTGGAAGCAGCGTTGGTGGCAGAGAGTGCTGTTGGGTTTCCACCTGCTTCATCTGAATCAGCATTTGTCAAAACTGAGTCCAGGGCTTCGTACCAAAGCGCAACAGTTCAGAGTCGCTCCGAAGTTCATGAGTCTGTGCTGATGAGCAGGAAGACACTCACGTCTGAGCGGGACGCCACCGTTTCTGAGGTGACCATGACAGTGCCCGAAAGTCAGGTTGAACAAGGTGTGGACCTTTCTGTCCACAGAGAAACCAGAGAGGAGTTTCTTTCAGAGGCTATCATGATCAGCGAGTCTTCTGACAGTCTGGTAGAATATCCTCTCATTGTTGATTCTCTGAAAGACCTTTGCGCTGAGGAAGACGGCAAAGCCATTTTTACCGCCACCATTAAGTACGTTAGCAAATTTAACTGGTTTTTTAATGGGCAACTGGTGAAATCTGGCAAAGAGTTCAAGTGTTCTAAAGATCACGACACCTACACACTAGTAATCGACAAGGTTCTGAAGGAGAGGCATCAAGGGGAGTACGTCTGTGAGGCAGAGAATGAAGCCGGCAAGACTACAACATCTTCAAGGCTCACTGTGGTCTCAAGAGGTTTGACGATTCTTTGATGATCATAATCATCTATCTTCACACATTCTCCAATAATGTTGTCTGCAAACCTCAAAGTGAAATGCCAATGAAACTCATGAAAGAACCTATAGGAAAGGTCTATCGAGTTTTAGTTTGGCATTCTTCAAGTTATTTGGGGTTTCAGCTGCGACATCCGCACTTTTTTCTAAATTCCTCTTTCATGTCATCATTATGTCACCATTCCTCTGTACTTCCACGGAATCACCTTTGAACATCCGTCATTCCTGATCATTTCTTCTTTGCATGCTTTCTCTCCTCTTACCACAGAATCCCTTTCATGACATCTTCAACTAAATCTAAAACCATTTCCCTTCCTCCACAGTCACCCCAGCATAACTTCTTGTTTTTGTGTTTCACTTTTCCACCACCAGGATCACCACCTCCACCTCCACCTCCTATAGAAACATTCCCCTGTGCCTCCTTTTGACATACCGCTGAGTATTTACAACCTTTTGTCTCTCTTTCTCTCCCAACTCGCAGTGAAACCCGTGTTCAGGAACAGAATTGTTCCTGTGGAGATCAACATTGGCAACACTGCCAAGTTTGAATGTGAAACTGAGGATGCTCCTAATGTGAGCTTCAAGTGGTTCAAAGATGGAAACCAAATTAAGGAGGGAGAGAAGTACAGGATTATCAGCCGCTTCAGTCATTCCTGTCTGGAGCTTCTGAGTCCAAACAAGGACGATAGTGGCGAATACACCTGCAAGGCGTCCAATCATCATGGCAGCGACGAGTGCTCCGCCTCCCTCATTGTAACAGGTAAGACCGCTGAGTGTTTCCTTCCTCTTCGTGCTGGTTTCCTCTTTTTCTTGCGTCTTTTGTTCTTTTCCGTACGTTTTTTTTTGTGGGTTTTGGTTGATTTAACATGTTACCACTAATGTCTTTCTCTTTCTCTAAATTCTTATAGAGCATTGTCCTCCCGCCTTTATAACTAAACCTGGCCCTCAGACTGTGTATGTGGCACAGAGAGCATTCATACACTGTCTAATATCAGGATCTGCTCCGTTGAATGTTGAGTGGCTCAAAGACAACCAGTTCTTGCACAAAGGGTCACAAAAGTACCAAATGTCTTGTGAAAAGAATAAGCACACTCTTGAGATAACCAACATTGAGCAAGAGAACAGTGGGCTTTACATGTGCAAGGTGTCCAACAATGTTGGGACGGCTGAGTGCAGCACGGAGCTGCGCGTTATTGAAAAGCCCAACTTTGTTAAGCCCCTGGGTCCCATAGCTGCTGTGGTCGGAGCACCACTCTGCTTGGAGTGCCAGGTGGATGAGGACACTGGAGTAAGTGTCATCTGGACCAGGGATGGTAGAAAAGTGCACCAGTCTCCGGACTGTAGACTGTCTTTTGAGGATAAGACAGTTGCTCTTGAAATCCTTAAGACCACAATGAAAGATTGTGGGACTTATATGTGCACTGTGTCAAATCAAGCTGGGAGTTCAGCTTGCTCCACCTCAGTGAAGGTCCAAGGTAAGCGCTGTCTAAGTAACTTTCATGGCTGATGCACTGAAAATGAACTTTTATTCTCTGGTGTCCTTTTCTCAAGTCTTTTAATTCTGGGTTATTGATGGGTTTTTTTCTAACCGCACGCCCCTCCAGAGCCACCAGTCTTCGTAAAGAGGCTGGAGGCTACTACCGTTTGGAAGCAAGGCAGCACTGCACGGCATCAGTGCACTGTTAAAGGATCCCCTGAACTCCACACCAGCTGGTTTTTTAATGACAGCGAACTCTCTGCTGGTGGTAGATACAAAAGCAGTCTGAAGGATGGGGTCGCAACCCTTGAGATACAGGACGTACAATTAAGCGATAGTGGGAACTATACTTGTGAGGTTCTCAATGAGTCCGGGTGTGAAAGCTGCAGCACTAAAGTAGCAGTTAAAGGTGTGTAGACAGTCTTAGCACAGCACCCGAATATTCTGTGTGAGAACTTGAGATCTAACAGAGGCTGTTCCCCTTCTAGAACCGCCATCCTTCAAAAAGGAAGTAATGGCCGTAGAGGCGGTGAGAGGATCTGTAGCGGTGTTGGAGTTTGAAATGGCAGGAACTGCACCGTTTGAGGTCACCTGGAAAAAGAACAGGACCCGCCTGACCTCAGATCAGAATCATAGAATAGTGTCACACGGAACGCTTGTCTCTCTGGAGATACGTTCATTTGAGGGAACTGATGCCGGCGAATACGAAATCGTGGTATCAAATGAGGTTGCATCGGTAACCTCCAAGGTCGTGGTTAAACAGAAAGGTTAGTGATGTTAAGAAACATAAAGGACTTAAACAATAATACTGGATGTGAATGCTGGAATCATAACATTTGCACATTTTGCAACATTCTGCAACTTTAAAAAAAACTTTATTCAAACTTTAAACAATTTTAGGATCTAGAACGATGTGTTGTTACTCTTTCTATTTAACGAAACAACTAGAAGATACGCATCAAAAGAGTTATTTCGATGCTTATCTTAGTGGAAAAATCCATTTCATTTAAGCTTTTAAGTCAATTAGATCCTCGTATTGCCGTATTTAACCTGAGGCCTACAGGAATGTCAAGCATAAATGTGAACTTCATCGGAGAATCACCTGTTTTGCTGCGTTGACCAGCTTGTCCACGTCCAGCATTCCCACCCACAATTTCTCCAGTAATTTGCTATTCTCACTAGCCGTAGTTCTCTTGCCATTATATAAATATGGCTAATTCTGTTATTTCAGAACCACCCATGTTCTCTAAGAGAATTGAGAGTACCACAGCAGTGGTTGGGAACACAGTGAAACTCCAGGGAGCCCTAAAAGGCTCTGCTCCCATCACCACAAAATGGATGAAGGACTCTGTGCTGCTGAGAGATGACGATTCCAATGTCAAAATGGAATTTGAGAATAACATCGTTAGCCTCTCCTTCTCGTCTATTGAGATGAAGCATGGCGGCAAGTACACTTGTCTCGCTGAGAATGAGGCAGGGCAGCAGAAATGTGAAGCTCTTTTATCAATCCAAGGTTAGACCACATTCCATATTAACAAACGTATTGTTCAAAGTTCAGATTAGATGTCTGTGAATTCTAAAAGCTGGTGTTTTATCATAGAACCTGCTAGGATCTTAGAGAAAGCCGAGTCCATCAGTGTGACTGCAGGGGATTCGGCGACATTGGAGTGCAGAATATCTGGATGCCAAGACCTCAAAGTCAAATGGTTCAAAGATGGAAAGGAAATGATCAGTGGGCGTAAATATAGAATGACTGTGAAGGAGAACACCGCCATCCTAAAGATTCTCTCAGCAGACCTAGGCGACACATCAGAATACAAAGTGGAGGTGTCCAATAAAGTCGGCAAAGACCAGTGCACCTGCTCGGTCACAGTTCTAGGTCAGTGTTAGCCAAGAATATATCGTAAAATAATTCAGAGATTAAGCTTGGTGACAGTTTGATGTATTTCCTCATACAGATCGTGCAGTTCCACCGTCCTTCACCAGAACCTTAAAGAAGGTGAACGGAAATCTTGGTAGTAGTGTTACCTTGGATTGCAGAGTTGCTGGGTCTCAGCCTCTGGTTGTGTCTTGGTACAAAGACACTAACGAAATCCATAGCGGCAACAAGTACAAACTTGATTTCAGTGAGGTTACGGCCTCTCTGACCATCGCATTCTTGGAGCAGAACGATGGTGGAGTTTATACATGCCGGGCCTCTAATGATGCTGGACAAAAAGAGACAAATGGTACTCTGTCCATCAAAGGTCAGAACAGTTTAATTACTTTACCTTACATGTATAACAGGCATTTTGTTCACACCATAAAGTCCTGGTATGCTCTGCTTCTTCCCAAATAACTCCAGAGCCCCCTGTCTTCACGGTGATACCTGAATCCCAGGAAACCTCCCAGGGATCAAATGTTGTGATAAAATCAGCTTTTGCAGGCTCAGCACCTCTGGTTGTTAAATGGTTCAGAGAGGAGAAAGAGATTTTCACTGGGGGGAAGTGTTTCATACGGAAAGATGCCTCTTCCAGCTCCATGGAGCTTCAGTCCGTCAAACCAAGCGACTCCGCTAAATACACATGCCAAGTATCCAACGATGCTGGCAAAGTGGACTGCACTGCGGTCCTCTTTGTAAAAGGTGCCGTTTCATTCTCTTTTCTGAAGACCTGAGTCCAAAACTATTCCTCTCTTTAACCATCTTGTTTTTTCTGTTTATTATGATCATTAATTTACAGAAGCCCCAACATTTACCATGAAACTCGAGCCTTCACAGCTGCTGAAAACTGGACAACCTCTGAAGTTGTCCTGTAAGGTGCAGGGCTCCCCTGTAATTAGCATGACATGGTTTAAGAACGGCTCTGAAATTGCTTCAGACCACAGACATGCGCTGTCCTTCGACAGCTCGGTAGCCACTCTGGATGTAGAGAACTGTTCCGTAAAGGACAGTGGAGATTATGTCTGTGTGGCGTCCAGTGAAGCCGGCAGAGACCAATGCAGCGGCTCAGTCACAGTTAAAGGTTCGTTCTGTACCAGTTTTAGAAACGGCTGACTTGAAGTCTGGTCCACATTGTTCTTTAACATCCTCAGTAGGGTTGGGTACTATCAAACTTTGAAATCATAGCAGTTCTGATATCTAAATTGCATGAAAAAAGTGGAATCATGGCTAATGCTATGCTAATGTGATCCAAGACGGTGAAAAACCCTGTTTATCTCCAGAAACTTCATAAGTAACTGGACTTTAGAGTCTAGGTTCACATAGTGAAACAATTAAGGTTGACACAATGAGGTAGTCCAGGTTTTAAAAGTGAAATGGTTCATGTTCATACAGTGAAAAAAGTCTAGGTTAACACAGCGAAACATTCCAGGTTCATACATTGACAGAGAGTTTGGATTTTTTTTTTCTAATTTGTGATTTCAATAATGGAGGGACTGTCTTCAGTACCTACTGATATCAGTCAGACTCTAAGAGTACCAAGTACCCAACCCTAATGTCCAGAGTTCTTAGCTTCTTCTAGAAACTTCTGAGTGGAAGTTTCTGCTCTAAAGTGGCCCCATAAATATATTGCAGATATTTGATGCACCGTCGTTCAGGCATTTAGAATTTGTAACATTTCTGAACATCCAGAGGAATTCTGTGGACCAGACCTGCCTCATGAAACTAAAGCTCACTTTTCCGCTGTTTATTGACTTCAAACATAACACCTATTGTCTTTCCGTAGAACCTCCAATGTACCTAAGGCCAATCGAATCAGCCCAGTTCGTTAAGGGATCTGACATTATCTTGGAGGGAACCGTTTCTGGTAGCCCTCCATTTGAAACGCGTTGCTTGCTGAATGATAAGCTGATCCGAAATGACAAAGACCATAAGATCAGTGTTGAAGATGACACAGTCACTCTTCAGATCTCTAAATGTGACAACAAAGACACTGGGACGTACCACTGCACGGTGGTAAACGATGTCGGGGAAACATCTTGCTCTTTCCAAATTTCCCTGAAAGGTCAGTCAGAAATCAAATTCGGTGGTCATGTCTCTGCATGCAGCACAAATAATGTTGGGGGAAACATTCCATGCAGTTAGTAGATTCTGGACACCAGAGGTTGGACAGATTTGAAATGTGGATAATCTGTGCTTTCAGTCTGACTTTTGGTCTCCTTCCACTAGAACCCCCGTCATTTGTTCAGAGACTAGAGGATATGTCCTGCATGGTGGGCTCTGAGCTCTCTATGAAGTGCATGTTGTCTGGATCACTTCCCATGACCTTCTCCTGGCTGAAGGACGGTCATGAGCTCACAGAAGACGAGCACGTTAAGATGTCCTACGACATCAAGAGCGCCATGTTGAATTTGACAAATGCTCAGTTGTCACATGGTGGGAAGTATGTCTGTCAGGCGCAGAACAAAGCCGGGACTCAAAGATGTGCCACCTTGCTCGTAGTAACAGGTTCGTAAGGATGATTGTGACTCTTGTGTTGATTCGTGCTGCTTTCTGTGAAGCTTTCATGTCGCCTGTGTGTCCAAGCATCTACTGTGTCATCTACTGTTATTCCATTATTTTTGTTGTCCCAGAGCCAGCATGTATCGTAGAACCTCCAAAGTCCATCAATGTAACCCAGGGTGACCCTGCCAGGCTTGAATGCAGATTCTCAGGCACCAAACCGCTCACATCCAAATGGATGAAGGCGGGAAAGGAACTGACTTCTGGCCAGAGATATAAAATCCATCGCACTGACAACAGCTCTGTCCTCAAGATCATTAAATCTGACAAAAGTGATAGTGGTGAATACACCTTTGCGATATCAAACAGGGATGGGCGCAGTTCTTGTGAGGCGGTCGTTACCGTCTTAGGTCAGTCAACCCTAAAGTTTCTCTAAGTGGAATTTATTTTCTCTTCATTCATACAACCAACTCAATTTCATTGTTGTTGCACTTTTTATATAACAGACCAGATTATTAAGCCCTCTTTTGCGAGAGAACTGAAGGAGAAGACTGAAGGTATCAGCGGATCCTTCATACATCTGGACGCCCTCGTATCTGGCTCCCTGCCGATGACTGTACAGTGGTACAAAGATAAGGCTGACATCCGGACGGATGAAAAACACAAATGCTCATTTTTTGAAAACGTCGCCTACCTGGAAATCAGTCGTCTCGACAGTAAAGACAGCGGTAACTATGCCTGCAAGGCTACAAACAAGGCAGGATCAGTCCTCTCCTCTGGGGCCGTGTATGTTAAAGGTTAGGACCCCCATCTTCAGTGCTTTCTTTAACTTAAACACATAATCGCATTGGATTTGTCACAGCTATTTTATAATAATTGGTTTTGTTCATCAACAGAGCCGCCATGCATTCTCAAAAAGCCCGAATCCATGAATGTTTTGCCTGGGTCGAAGGTTAGGTTTAACGTTAATTTGTCTGGCACGCCACCACTGACCATCAAATGGTTCACAAACAAGAGAGAGATCTTATCCAGCGCCGACTGCTCTGTGGTTAAAGACAATGCCTCAAGCTCGCTGGAACTCTTCTGTGTCAAATCTTCTGATTCCGGGAACTATGTCTGTGAAATCCAGAATGACGTGGGCTCCGGTTCATGCCAGGCAACGCTCTTTGTAAAAGGTTAACATCCAACCCTCACCTTCATTCTTACATTGGTCTGATCACTTTCACCATCAAACTCCAGTAACTTATGGTTGCGTTTTCTTTCAGAGCCCCCATATTTCATAGAAAAACCTGAAGGTGTGTTTGTGGTAAGAGTCGGCCACAGTAAGACGTTTGAGTGCCAGATTGGTGGCACACCAGAGATATCTGTGCGTTGGTTCAGAGATGGAGCTGAGATTCACCAAAGCCTCAAACACAAGATGTTGTTTATCGACTCTGTAGCCACCTTAGAGGTTTGTCAAGTTAGCAAAAACGACAGTGGGACTTACTTCTGCGAAGCCACGAATGAAGCCGGCTCAGAGAGTTGCACCGTTGAGTTAGATGTGAAAGGTTGGTTCTCCTTTTAACACAATACTGATGTTACAAATCCAAGGTTACTTTAGCCTAATTTGCTCTCGCTATTCCAGGGCCTCCATCATTCGTTGAAAAGCAGATGCCTCTTGAGGTCGTTAGAGGTGCCACAGCGGTATTTGCTTACAAAGTCGCGGGAAGTCGTCCGTTTAAGGTGACATGGATCAAAGATAAAAAGCCAATCAAATCCAGCCAAAAGTACATCATTGATATCGAAAATGTGAGCTTGAAAATACAGGAGTGTAAAGAGGAAGACGTTGGTACATACCAGTGTGTAGTAGACAATGAGGTTGGAAGCTGTGATGGCGTTGCAGCTTTGTCTTTGAAAGGTTGGTCTTACTGATACTTGTGAATCATTTTAGTTTCACGGTACTGGTCATCTTCTGGTACTACATTGACATCTTTTCTTTGCATTAGTCCCTCCGACATTTGTTAAGAAGATAACAAATATCTCCACTAATCTGGGAGAGGTTGCGGTCTTCCACTGCACCGTGGAAGGTTCTCCTCCTCTCTCCGCACAATGGCAAAAAGATGAAAAGTGGATCCCAGAGGATCCGAAGATCAAGAGACTGTTTCAAAACAACGAGGCCATTCTCAGAATTCCCGCATGTGAGGCAACTCACGGTGGTAAATACACCTGCCAGGTCGTAAACGAGGCTGGGCAGGACAAATGCTTTGCCACCCTGGTAGTCCAAGGTACCTCTTGCTTTATTCATCTGCCTAACATTATAACTCGCTTCAAGTGTACTCACCTCTTTCTCTTGGTGTTTTAGAACCACCTACGATTCAGGAGAAACCAGAGGTAGTCAAAGTGACTTGTGGAGATCCAGTTAGTCTTGAGTGCAGGGTAGCCGGAACCCCTCAGATTAATGTAAAATGGATTAAAGCTGGAAAAGAGCTCAAGTCCAACAGAAGATATAATCTCTCCTATGAGAAGAACCTCAGTAGTCTGAACATCCAGTCTTCTGAGCTGGAGGACGGTGGAGAATACCTATTTGAAGCCACAAACTCTGTTGGGACTTGCAGTTGTAAAGTCACCCTGGTTGTTTTAGGTTTGTAAAATACTCTTCATCTCTTGTTCATTTGACCTTGTGGAATTTTTCTTTGACTCTAACCCTGGTTTAATGTGATTCCAAACAGAGGAAGTAATCCCTCCCACATTCACGAGGAAATTAACAAACATTCAAGAGATTATGGGCTCTGTGGTCACCATGGAGTGCAAAGTTGCAGGTTCACTTCCGGTATCAGTTGAATGGAGCAAAGGCAAACAAATGATCACCAAGAGCTCCAAATACAAACTTCTTCAAGTTGAAAATACTGTCTCCCTGGAGTTAAAACTGAGCGAGTCCGCTGATACGGGAGAATATTCCTGCAAAGTTACCAACAAAGCAGGAAGCTGTGTGTGCAGCGGAGTTCTTACAGCTAAAGGTTTGAATTCAATGCTAATTAGATTCTTTACCCAACGGCTTTTAGTCATGTGTCATAATCCTTTCTCTGTGTGGGTTTTTAGTGCCACCAATGTTCATAGCAGAGCCTGAGTCTCAGGCTGTTATTCCAAAGTCTACTGCACTCTTCAGAAGCGTCTTTGAAGGAACACCTCCATTTATTGTGAAATGGTTCAAGGATGACATCGAACTCATCACCAGGCCTTCATGTACGATCAAACTGGAGGAATATTCGTCCTCGGTGGAGCTCTACTCAGTTGGAATTCTGCAATCTGGGACTTACTCTTGTCAAGTCAGCAACGAAGCAGGCGCAGTGAAAAGTGCAGCAAAGTTGTTGGTGAAAGGTTGGACTATTCTTCTATTTTCGTCCACAACCATCTTTTTTCACTCCATGTTCACATCTCCTCTTCCTTCATTTTCTATATCTGACCATTTTTCTCCTAGCAGGAACATCTGTGTTGTCTTCAGAGTCACCTACTATCTTTTACAGCATCCCGTCAACATCAAAGTGCTCCTTTATACTGACGGCCTTTTTTTCTTTGACTTTGCAGAGCCTCCTCAGTTTGTCCAGAAACTTCCTCCCACTACCTTTGTGAAGCATTGTGAGGGACACCGCTTTGAGTGCAAGGCCACCAGTGCCCCCTCCCTGACTATGTGCTGGTTCAAAAACGACCAAAAGATAACTGACGGAAACAACTATAAATTAATGTTTGTTGACTCGACCGCGTACCTCCAGCTGCACACCACCAGGTTTGATGATAACGGAGTCTACACCTGTGAGGCTCATAACGATGCTGGTAGCGTGAGCTGCAGCACCGCCCTCACGGTTCAAGGTCAGCTATACAACGAATTAATCTTGAGTCCTGACTACGCATTTGGCATGAGAAAGAAGTAATAATCATCCTCGGATATGTTCATGTTTATGGATTTAAGACTTCAGCATGGTCTCCACCGTCCCCCTCCTTCTAGTCGAGTCAAGGATCTGGCTTCCAGTGTTTTACATAGCATGCTTCTTTTTTTAGATCTATCCTATACCCTTGAATTATCTTTTCTGTGTTGATTTTGGACCGATTAGAGAGTCTTAGCATGCACATAAAAAAAGCGTTCCCTTTGTTTTTCCTAACAACATCTGGATGGATTCCTTTAGCATGGACTGGACCTAAGCATGACCCTCAATTGGAACTCCTTTTTCATGGACAAGCAGAGCGAGTTGTTTGTAGTGAAGACTTGCTTTTCCAAGAATGATACCTGTTTTAATTATTTGGGATATATTTTTCAGAGTCCCCATCCTTTACTAAAACCCCAAACCCAGTGGAGGGCATCAAAGGAAAAGATGCCAGCCTACACTGTGAGTTGTATGGAACTCCACCTTTCCAGGTTAACTGGTACAAAGACAAAAGACCTCTGAAGGAGAGCTGGAGATACAAGATGGTCAATGACAGCACCTCCGCTGCGCTTCATATAATTAAACTGGAGCAAAATGATGCTGGTCTTTATGAGTGCAAAGTGTCAAATAGTGTAGGAAGTGAATCCTGCCGAACTACTGTTATCTTACAAGGTTAGTACAGAATCCGTGACGGTTTCCTCACAGCTTAGTCAAATATGATTACCTTACCTCACCTTTAATCTTTCCGTCACCGCTCAGAACAACCAGCCTTTGTCAAGAAACTGGTGGACCAGTCAGTGAACGTCGGGCACCAGCTGACCCTGACAGCCACAGTGAAAGGCTCTGAGCCTTTGACCGTGTCCTGGGTTAAGGACAAAGATTACATCCTCAGAGATGGTGACAACAGGAAAATCACCTTTGAGAATAATGTGGTCACTCTTGTGGTTCCCATGGCTGACTCGACCACAGCTGGTAAATACACTTGCCAGCTGAGGAATGATGCTGGAGTTGTGGAGTCTGTCTCCCAAGTGAATGTCCTAGGTTTGTAGAACTCCAGATGCTATTAAATCACCGCCATCGATCATTTAAGGATAGATCAATATCTTCTTTCCTATTTTCTAGAACCTGCTGCTATTGTGGAAAGTCCCAATTCCTTGAATGTGAAATCAGGAGAAAATGTAGCTTTTGAGGTGACGGTATCCGGCTCAAAGGAGCTGAAGACGAAGTGGTTCAAGGATAACAAGGAGCTGTCTGCTGGCGCCAAATATCAGATATCTTTCACAAAGAAGGTGGCCTCCCTGAAGATTCGGTCGGCTGAAAAAGCTGACGCTGGAGAATACAAGCTAGAGGTTTCCAACCATGTTGGTACTGACTCTTGCAAAACCAAACTCTCTGTCTCAGGTTGGTGGACCCTACATAGATGCCCTTTCAAGATGTTCTTGTGGTCTTTAGCCCAGAAACACATTAAAACTTCTTCTTTTTTTTGATAATAGATAAGTTGATTCCACCAAGTTTCATAAAGAAGCTGAGAGACACCCACCTTAGTCTCGGTAAACCTGGCGAAATGGAGTGTAAGGTCACAGGCTCTGCTCCTTTATCGACTTCCTGGTTCCACAACAACCAGGAGATTAAGACTGGGCCCAACTATGACATTAGCTGCACTGATAATAGCTGCAAACTGAGGATCCCGACAATCAAGATGTCAGATTCGGGAAAATACTCTTGCAAAGCGTTGAACGCAGCAGGAGCCAGTGAGACTAGTGCTTCGATTAATGTCACAGGTCAGTAGATAAAGTCGGCGTCAGAACATTTAAAGAAACAGGATCATTTTAGATGTTTAACCTTTATCTTACAATAAGCCTTTTTGATTTGAAACCAGAACCTCCATCTTTTGTGGAAACGCCTGAAGCAAAGGAAGCATTGCCTGGCAAAAATGTGACATTCTCGGCTAAAGTGAGAGGCACCGCACCCCTGAGAGCGAAATGGTTCAGGGGAGCCAAAGAACTGCAGCACGGAAGGGGCTGCGAGATCGCCTTGAAGGACAATGTGGCCACTCTGGTTCTCAACAAAGTGGAAACGTCCAATGCGGGCGAGTACACTTGCCAGATCATTAACGATGCAGGGAAGGAAAGCTACCCAGTTTACCTGTTTGTGAAAGGTTTGTTGGCATGAAGTCCTTCTTTAACCATCTGTGCACGCAGAAAAGTGAATTTAATTTAACTCCCTTTGGAATTACCTCTCTCAGAACCAGTCCACTTTGTGAAGAAGCTCAGAGACATTTCCTCAGAAAAGGGCAAGCCTCTCAAGCTCGAGGTCACATTTGCTGGAACCCCAAGGGTAAATGTGACATGGAAGAAGGATGGTAATCTCATCTGGGCCTCATACCAGTACAATGTGATCACCACGGACACCTCCTGCATCCTGGAGGCTCTTTACTCGGACAGGATGGAAGCAGCTGGTAGATACTCTTGCGAAGTGAACAACGGAGTTGGAAGTGACAAATGTGACGCACTTGTGTCGATCCTTGGTAAAATTTTTAACAATCCTGTTCTGTTAATTGGTTTTGTTTTACACATTCATCTACAAATGATCCATCTTTATTTGTACTGACATTTGATAATCAACATCTTTTACTTTAGAACGACCATACTTTGTTGAAACGATGGAGCCAGTCGAGGTAACTATGGGCGATTCGGTTACACTGAAATGCCGTATTGCGGGAACTCCCGACATCTCCGTAGCTTGGTTTAAAGCAGACGGAAAGCTCCGTAGGTCCAACACTTGCTCAATGGACTTCGCGAACGGTGTTGCCACTCTGAAACTGCTCCAGACCACCAAGGGCGATCACGGCGAATACATCTGTAAGGCAGAGAACCGGGTCGGTTCGGCCTCTTCCAGCTGCAATGTGATGGTGAAAGGTGAAGCTCGTTTTCCGCACTTCCTGTTTCCCTTTTTTTAATCAGTTTAATGAGACGTTTTAGAGATGTTTTTGTGTTCACTGGCTGCTCAGGCAGTTAGTTCTGTTACTGGATCCTCCACCTCAGAGACAGCCTCTTTAAAGGTTTTATATGGGGAAAACTCTATGCTTCAGCTCTAGGATAGAGCACTAATTTACATCCTTCGTAGCATTAATATTGACATAGAGACAAAGAAATGCATGTGGGCGTAAGAATGGCACATTTCTAACATGAGCATTGCTTCTCTCAGAACCTGTGCGCTTTATTCAGCCGCTGGACGACACCACTTTCACGGTGGGTCTGCCCCTGAAACTAATCTGCACTTATGCTGGAAGCCAGAGGGTCTACGTCACGTGGAAAAAGGACGGAAAGCTAATTTGGGCCTCTTATCAGTATAATGTTAAGACTACTGATTCAGCCTGCATTCTGGACGTCCTCAACAGCGACAAACCTGAGGCAGCTGGAACGTACACTTGCGAAATTTCAAATGAAGCGGGGTCCGACATCTGCCATGCTTGTGTCAGCCTAGGTAAAGTCACTCATAACACACCATCTGCTTTCAATTCGTCAACTAACATATCATCCATGGAGGTTTTCTACTGTGGTCCAGTTTGTTCCACAGGTTGAACTAAAGGATCTGAAAGAGTTGACACTACTGCATGATCTCCATTCCATTTCCCGCTAGATAACATGATGTAGGCTACATGCTGCTAACCCAACAATTGCTTCTCTCAGAACCAGTTTGCTTTGTGAATAAGCTGGAAGACACTTATTTCCGTCTCCGGGAGCCTTTGACCCTCAAGTGCAAGTATACCGGAAGCCAGAGAGTGTTTGTGACGTGGAAGAAGGATGGCAAACTAATCTGGGCATCGTACAAGTACAACGTGAAGACGACCAACGATACCTGCATTTTGGAAGTACTCAACAGCGACAGAGAAGAAGCTGTCGGACGATACACGTGTGAAATTTCTAATGCTGAGGGAACTGATATCTGTCATGCTAACGTAAAACTAGGTAATCCCACCCTTTGACAAGGATTAAAGGTCACTGCATCATTTGCTTTTCGTAAATATTTCATGATCTAACGCAAGAATTGCTAATTGATTTCATAGAACCAGTTCGCTTTGTGAGAAAACTGAGAAACACCTTCTATAAAATTGGCCAACCTTTGACGCTGGAGTGCAAGTTCGCCGGTAGCCAGCGGATTTTTGTCAGCTGGATGAAGGATGGAAAACCTATCTGGGCGTCTTACAAGTACAACGTTAAAACCACCAACTTCTCCAGCACCCTGGAAGTTCTCAACAGTGATAGTCGGGAAGCCGTTGGGAAATACTCGTGCGAGGTTTCCAATTCAGAGGGCACTGATATCTGCCATGCTTTTGTTAAGATAGGTAAAGCCACTAACAAACCCACCTCATTTCAATGATGAATTCATCCATATGCTTCACATAATGCAACTAACATCACCATTGCCTCCTGTAGAACCTGTGAGCTTTTTCAAAATGCTGGAAGACACTTCTTTCAAGCTCGGAAAGCCCCTGTCGCTGTACTGTGCTTACAGTGCCAGCCCCAGGGTCCACGTGAGCTGGAGAAAGGATGGAAAACCGATCTGGGCCTCCTATAAGTACAACGTCAAAACCACAGATAATTCCTGTGTCTTGGAGGTCCTCAACAGTGACAGACTAGAAGCCGCAGGGAGATACTCCTGTGAAATTTCTAACTCTGAGAATACCATTATCTGCTATGCTCAGGTCAAACTAGGTAAAACATTCAATATAACGGGTCATAGATCAATTCCTAACTTCTATTCAACATAAGCTCATTCTAACACCTAACATCCTTGCCTTTTGTAGAATCTGTGCGCTTTGTGAAAAAGCTAGAAGATATGACCTTTAGGGTTGGCCAGCCGCTGAGGCTTCAGTTCACGTACACGGGCAGCCAGCCCGTGTACGTGAACTGGACAAAAGACAGAAAGCCAATCTGGGCTTCCTACAAGTACAACGTTAAGACTACAGAGGAGTCCTGTGTCTTGGAGGTTCTCAACAGTGACCGGGAAGAGGCTGCTGGGAAATATTCCTGTGAAATATCCAATGCTAGCAACTCTGCTATCTGTCATGCTAATGTCAGACTAGGTAACTGCCCCCTAACATGCTCACTAATTAGCTAACTTTTAGCCAACATTTCATAACTAACCCTGATGTTGCTCCTCTCAGAACCAGTGCGCTTTGTGAAAAAGTTTGAAGACACATCATTCTGTCTGGGCGATCCTTTGAGCCTGGCCTGCACTTTCACCGGCAGTCAGCGAATGCACGTGAACTGGATGAAGGACGGCAAGCCAATCTGGGCTTCCTACAAATATAACGTCAAGACCACCGCGTCCTCTTGCGTTTTGGAAGTCCTCAACAGCGACAGAGTGGAGGCCGCCGGATTTTATTCTTGTCAAGTTTCTAACGCTGAAGGTTCAGCCATCTGTGACGCTTATGTTGTTTGTAAAACTACCACTAAAGGTATAACATACGATTTCTCATTCACTAATGCTGAACATCCTCATGCTCCTTATCTTTGCCTTAGAAAGCAGATGTATATCCTACTCCCAGAAAAGCTCCTGTTCCGCGTATTTTCAATCCGCAAATTTCAGAGGAATCTTAAGAAAACTAAATTTTTATTTAGCTTAATTGACCGATGCTTAAATCCCCACAAAGTTGATGAACTTGGTTCATTTGCGGAACTGTCAAACATTTCTTTCTCTTATCTACTTATTCTTAAATTCCTAATCTTGCAAGGGAAATTATATGAAACCCTGAAATGGCTTTGGATCATTATTTAATAAGTTCGCCCCAAACATATCCAAGCCGTCTTGGAGCCGGTTGCGGTGCACCTTTACCTCTCAACGGTTTTACGCCTTCTTGAACTCCCTTTTCAAAGTTCTATTCAACTTTCCCGTAAGGTAGTTGCCAATAATTTAGTCTTAGATGGAGTTTACCCGGACTGGGAATGCTGAATTTCACATCTGCTCACCAGACGGGTAAATAGTGCCAGGCTCTTCCCTCTTTGCTCACCGCTACTGAGGGAATCCTGGTGAACCCTCCGTCTTTCGGAAATCAGTTCAGTTTGTTTCGTGTAATTGTCCAACAATTTTTTTAATTACTTGCCTTTCAAGGAAAATTATTTAAAAATCCTGAAATGGCCGTTTTTCATTTTGCGTAAGAAGAGCCCGTGTAATCAAAGGACCCATTTTGTGAAGTTTAATTTAGCAGTGAAAAATGCTCTAGCTCCACCCCTAAATCCCTCCAACCATTGCACCTTCTCTTTATTACGTGGAAAATGTTCAAGTAGTTTCTGAAAAACTGTTCCACTCCACCACTTTTTACTTTGTCTGCCCCAATTTGAGGAGATTCTTTCTTTGCAAAAGCCCCATCATTCGACCACCAAGAGACCTCTCCGGTAGTTTTTCTGTTTTTACTTAAAGTCATCTAACAATCAAAGAAATTAACGTTGGTCATCTTCATGGCGGAATCATTCCTTCAAAAAGACAAATGGAGAAAACCGTCTTTGAATAAAAACAAACCTGCCCAATCAGAACGTGAGCTCTTCTGGGAGTACGGTGGAAATCTTGCTCTCTGCATGCTAAAGTATATCATCTAAAAGCAACTCTGTTAAATCAACGCTAATTGAGATCTATCGGTTAAAATCCACTATTTTATTGCTCCTGCTTGCTCATCATCAACTCTGCTTCTAACAACCACCATTGCTTCTCACAGAACCTGCTCGCTTCATCAGGAAGCTGGAAAACGCCACGTTCCGAGTCGGGGAACCGCTGTTCCTTAGAGTCGCATTCACTGGTAGTCAAAGAATAAATGTTAGCTGGAGAAAAGACGGGAGGCCGATCTGGGCCTCCTACCAGTTCAATGTCAAGACCACCGACTGCGGCTGCACACTGGAAGTCCTCAACAGTGACCGAGAGGAAGCTCGTGGAAGATACACTTGCGAAATTTCCAACGATGAGGGCTCTGATACCTGCCATGCTTATGCCAAGCTAGGTAACAAACTAAAACAGTGCTTGTTCATGTCCTGCATGAATTTAACGACCCATGAAGGTAACAGTGCAACTCACATAGCCAATGCAATGTAATCTTCCATGCCTCCATGTACTGTACCTCCGGACACATACGCATGAGAACATCCACGGATTCCTGGACATTCCCCAGTCTCTCGTCCGCCACATGCAAGCATCCCTTGTTTCCAAGACTCATGTCAACATTGCTTCTCTTAGAACCCGTACACTTCGTCAAGAAACTGGAGAGTGTCTGCCACCAGCTGGGTAAACCCTTGAGGCTAGAGTGTACTTACGCCGGCAGCCAGAGGGTCTACGTAACATGGAAGAAGGACGACAAGCTCATCTGGGCTTCTTACCAGTACAACGTCAAAACCACCGACTCCTCGTGCGTTCTGGACGTCCTCAACAGTGACAGAGTCGAGGCGGCTGGAAAATACACTTGCGAAATTTCCAATGCGGAAGGAAGTGACACCTGTCATTCTCATGTTAACATAGGTAACACCTGAACAAAAACATTTGCAACCAAGTGTGGTCAGAGTGACTAATCCTAACCGTCAGTAGTCATCTTCGACTGGTCCTGTGGTTGTTGGTCACAAGAAGGAGTTCTGGGTTGTGCTTCGTTGTGTTCAGGTTCCGTTGAACCTGTCTGCGTTGAGTTTGGAAAGACTTTTTGATGTGTCGGAAATCTTCATGAGCATGTTTTCCAGGTTGTTAGGGTTGGTTCAAGATATTTGCTTGCCCCACAAACAGATCTGGGTGGAGGTGTTTGTTGATAGGGTGGGTATTCTGTATTTGCTGGCTTTTGTGTCTGCGGTGTTTTCGTCTTGTTTTGCCTGTTGGAGCATCAGAGGCCCAGTGGCCCGGTGAATGATACTTCCATTTAAAACTTCAATAGTTCTTAGTTGTCAAAACATGTCCTGATTGTCTTCACTCTCTACCCCACAAACAGAACGCAAAGTCCCTCCAAACTTCACCAAGAAACCCTCCGAGTCCATGGTGGATTCTGCGGGTAAGACAGTTAAGATGGAGGGCAGGTTGTCTGGTTCCCAGCCACTGACCATCACCTGGTACAAGGACAACAATGAAATCTGCAGCTCTGACAAATATGACATCAGCTTCACAAACAACATGGCCGCGCTGTGTGTTAAAGACTCCGCCGCCTCTGACAGCGGTGTCTACACCTGTGCGGCTTCCAATGAGTCTGGGAAGGCTTCGTGTCGGGTTTCTCTCACCATCTCAGGTATGACTTAGTCTTTAAGGCTGTAGCATGGTCCTTTACTAGCCACACAGGTCAGGTCTAAGGCCTTAAAAACTACTAACAGATATATCGGTAAGTTATTGCACCTCGTCTCTAATTTGTCTTCACCCCTTTTGTATATTAACAATATCCAGCAGTGTGAGCAACCTAATGTCAGAATGGGTCAGGATTTAAATCTCCTGTAGTTTAACCCAAGCATTAGGGACAGAACCAATGTGATGGTCTACATGATATCCAGGACGGGTAGAGTAACCGTTAGAGAGTTTCCTGGGCTTTAGAGAAATGGTTTCCCAACTGTCTCAGAGCTACATATCAGAAATAGATTTTAATAACGAAAGAAAAATGGACGGTGTGGGAAGGTGAACAATCTTCTACAGCTCAGGTAAGATAATGATGGAATCAAAGGGCTTCTTAGTTTTTCCCTCTAGACAAGGGGTGAAAAACTCAATAACAGAGGGGGCCGAAATAAAAAACACATCATTTACATCGTGCAATAAACAGCACTCAAATTAGAAGTGTTTAATCTGAGGTATTATGACGATTTATTGTTATTTTACTTACTCTTTTTATAGAATTCAATTCCAACTTTATTGTCATGTCCACACGTTACAGCGTCACACAGTACAATTGCATGTCCATGCTACATGTTCTCCTGCAATAAAACAGTTGAGAAAAAACAATGAAGCAACGATAAAACAAAATAGCACAGACAACGTTGTGCATGAAGTGCTGGTGTAAATAAATAATAAAAAAATTCAACATTTACAGCATAATTCATTTTTATGTCACCCTCTCTAACAGCAGTGTTTCATGGAATCATTTCCAGCAAAAACGTTTTTATTCAGAGGCAACAACAACAGCAAAAAAAAAAATTCAAGTTTCATATAAATTTATTTTGTTTTTAATAAACAATATCAAAAATAAAAAAACTTTAAATAACCCTCGTTAATGGCTGAGCTGATTTAGCCGTTTCTTTCTTCTGCCACAATAAAACCGTCAAAGTAAACGGGTAGGATCAATTCCTGCAGTCAGGAGCAGCTGCTCCTCAGAAAACAGTAAGGTGTATGAAGAGCCTCTAGACGCATTTCACATGAAATGTAAGCAACTTAATGTTTCCTTGTTTTTAACGCATGGACACATGTTGAACACCTGGAGGACGTGAACACACTCACCAGTTAATTAAAACGTGTGTTGTATTTAATAATACCCGCGTGTAACTTACTAATACTTTTATTATTAAGCGTTTTACATTTTTTTCTTATCAATATCCCCTCCCTGGCTCCGTAGCGTCTCTTCCAAAGCTTATTATAGTGACTTAATAAACGCTGATATCTGAAAACAGCCGGGGAGGAGAACTGGCACTGGAGACCGACGACTATCGCAATGCATTCTGGGATTTGTAGTATATGTGGTGTTTGTGTTGAATACCAGCGGTATTAAATTATATATATATACCCATATTATTACAAAACTCTATAATTGTCCGCATATAAATGTTTGGTGGCCCAGATGTTGCCAGCCGGCCTTGAGTTTGACATGTGTGCTCTAGAGAATGTGGTTTATACGTTTTATCACTGTTTAATTCTTTGCCATCACTCCTCCAGAAACTACCCAGCCTCCACAGTTCGATGTCCCTCTGGAGCCGATGACGGTGAATGAGGGGCAGAAGCTGAGCCTCAAATGCCACGTCTGCGGCTCTCCTCCAATGACCATCCAGTGGATGAAGGATAGGCGAGAGCTGAAGTCAAGTGGAAACACCAGAATCACATTTGTCGGTGGCACAGCCTCTCTGGAGGTCAGCACAGTCTCAAAGACTGACGCAGGAGATTACCTCTGCAAGGCTAGCAACGCCGCCGGCAGTAACTTCTGCAAGACCAAAGTTACTGTGAAAGGTAATCAGCATGTGGAACAAATGTTCTGTTACTGGTCTAAATGTTTAGAAATTTTTACTTCACTATATGTCGACGACACTCAAGCAATAGGACCAAAGTTTCCTTTTTCATAGTTCAAAGAGCTTCACCAAGACTAGGAAGGACAATAGTTATCAAAACTGAGGAACGTTTTTAGCTACAACTTAAAGTAGATTATCTCCAAACGAAAGAGAAGAACGAGTGACGTGAAGTTTTTCTTGGATTAGTTCAACTCTGGAAACCAATGCAACACAGTCAACCCCTATTTTTGAAAACCTGTTTGGAACCTTGGCCAACCTGTAGCAGTAGCCTTAGAAAATGAATCATAATACCAACCAGCAACCAGCAGCTAACGTCATTTTAGTGTTCTTATTGGTGTTGAGACGGAAAAGAGGAAATTAAACAGCGTTTAGTCGTCTAAATAAGTCCTAATTGGGCAATTCCTCTCAGATCTGGTTTACAGTTTGTCAAAAACTTCTGTTTTTTCAATAAATTCCACCTTCATACAACATAGATGTGAAAACATCCTCATATACGAAGATCCTCAAAAACGAATAGAGCGCTGTAGTATGCAGGCCAGGCCAGTAGTGGGCAGTCAAACGTTTCTAAATCAACCCTAAAGATTTGAACCAAATCAATACTAACAAAGATTTTATTAAACAATACAAATAATAAAAGCTGTTCCCTCACAGTTTTCACAAGAGTTGTGTCTTGTTAGCTCCATACATTTGTAATTCTCAAAAGAGTAAACACTGGAATACTTTTTCAAAAGTTAGTATTTTCAGGGCCTCAAAGTATCATTTTCGTGTGAAAAAATGCCAAACCGCAACAAAATGTTACCTGTTGCTTCCAGAACTGGAAGCTTTCTCCCCAATTTGCCAATTTTTGATTAGTTTTTGGGGGGTCAGGTCATTCAACCACTTATTGTCAAAATGCGAAGTCTCTTTATGTCAGTGTAAAACAAATCCCAACAATTTAGCGAAAATAATTTCTCTTTGAATAATTTTACTTACTGAAACATGCATTTCTCAACCTAAGTGATCAAATAAAGATAGCCCCCTATAATTCATTACAATTTCTTAGCAAGGACAAAAGAAAGTTATCGGAATCTAGATCTCCTCTGGAGTTTTTCTCCTTCGTTGCGTGTAACTTTGTCCAACACATTTTGTTCAAAGTCGAGAAAACCGGCGTCTTTAATGACATTGAAATGGTTTGGAGTCTCTGATTGGGTCTTCCTGACCTCCATTATTTATTTTCAGACAAAGGAGTTAAGGCCACCCCCACTGAAGCCGCCGCCGCCGCCGCCGCCGCCGCCGCCGCCGCTCCAGCCCCGACTGCCCCGGTTAAAAAACTTGACAACCTTTACTTCATCGAGGAACCAAAAAACATTTCCGTCACAGAGAGTAAGTAGACGACTGGCGGACATTTGGACCTGAGGAAGGTTCTCCCAAACAATCTGTACATGAAATACAAATTGTACATGTTTGCGTGTTTGTTATCCTCAGAGGGCACTGCAACCTTCATCGCCAAAATCGGGGGTGACCCGATCCCCAGCGTGAAGTGGATGAAGGGCAAATGGAGGCAGATCACCCCCGGTGGTCGCATCACCATCGAGCACAAGGGCCAGGATGCTAAAATGGAGATCAGAGAGGTGACCAAGACCGACTCTGGTCTCTACCGATGCGTCGCCACCAACAAACACGGAGAGATCGAGTGCAGCGCTGATATGGAGGTCACCAAAAAGGAGGAAGTGGAAGGATTTGGTGACATCCGGGTAATGCTGAAGAAGTAAGACACTCGACCTTTTCTTTGTGTTTCAAGGAAACAGACAAGCGGACATCCCCGGACGGATTGACTGGATTCTCGGCAACTTCTCTGATTGTGCATTTGCTTTTTGTCAGAACTCCCTCAAAGCAGAAGAGTCCAAAGAAAGAAGAAGAGATTGATGTTGTGGAGCTGTTGAGAGGTCACGAACCCAAAGAATATGAGGTTATCCTGCGGGAACACAACATCCACAACTACCGGGTCATCCTTCAGGCCATCGATACCCTTAAGAAGGAGAAGGAGATGGAGACCGGAAAAGTGGTAAGTGAGAAAACAGCAGATGATGATGGTTCTAAAGTCTTTAAGGTTTCCTTCTGTTTACAATCTTTATGCTATGATAAGCTAACAAGCTGGAGTTACCATACGGACATGAGAGCGGTATCAATCTGAACATTGAGCTAAAATTTCCCTGCATGGAAACAGTGTTTTTCTCAGAAAAACCTGCAGAAATAGAGTAACATTGGCTGATGGCAATCTTTCCCGATGCAGGAGGCGGAACGTGGCGGCCAAGTCGAAGAGGAGGATATGGCCCGACTCATCCAGCAGCTGGAGGGACGCATGGCCACCGAGGTACCGAAAAACAACAATAATCTGCTGTTTCACCCCTCGTCCAAAACTAACATTGCACTATGTGGACAAAAGTATGTGGACATAGTCAAAGACCTGCAGGAAGGCGTCTAAGTTCCCCTATTATGTCACTGTACCTAAAAGCAACAGACAGTTTGACCCTCGTAACGCAACTCTTGGACTATGAAAACCTCTCCCTCGAATCACAATTCTCTCATGACTAGTTTGATAGTTATTCAAGAAAACATTTCATTGAAGTAAGATTTCATCGGAATTGTCTATTTCTTCCATGACGCCACCATTTCACCCAATTTCACGATGAGTCGAAAAAGTAATTTGTGTATAACTGACCAAAAAGTAGAAAGTAATTATTTATTCTTAAATTTATCGGGCACTTTTTGTCACATGACCAACACTTCTATGAAGATTCAGTCGAATCTAACGGCTAATTTATGAGTAAAAGTCAGAAATTAAAGAAAGTGAAACCAACTTCCTGACTCCGCCCCCTTACCAGAGCCCCTCCGAAATGTTTCCGGTTCAAATAACCGACCACCTGACAGACGTTTGTGAATCTCTACTGTTGATTGAGGTCCTTAAACTTACACCGATTGTAGTTTGACGACACAAGAAAAACTTTCGAACCCTCAGCCCGTCTCTGTGATGGAAGACATCAGCGACCAGACGGCGACCGAGCATCAGACTGCCACCTTTGAGTGCCAGATCCAGATCAACTACCCCGAGATTGCCCTCACCTGGTACAAGGGCACCCAGAAACTGGACAAGAGTTCCAAGTACGACATCAGCAGCGTCGGCGACCGCCATTTTCTGAGGATCAAGAATTGCCAGTCCAAAGATCAGGGCAACTACCGCGTGGTGTGCGGTTCCCACATCTCCAACGCCAGGCTCACTGTCTCAGGTAGGTGTCCGGACATCCATTCACGTTTCCACGCCTTTACTGTAGAAGACAGGTGAGCGGTGAAAACTAACCAAACTCTTACTGACCTCTTTGAACCTGATGGTTCTCAATTTGTATGTTTGGTTTCTTTTTTTTTATTTGTGTTTTTCGGTTTTCTGTTTCTTTTTCTGTTTGATGTTCATTTTACCGAACCAAAACTTCAAACTGATCAAATCGATTACACAAGACTCGACTGGAATAGACGAGAGTAGACTAGACAAGACTAGACGAGAACGGAATAGACTATACTAGACTAGAATAAATAAGACTGAACTAGAATAGATAAGACAAGACTAGAATGGAATACACAAAAGTAGACTGGAATAGACCAGACTAGAAAAGACAAGAATAGACTAGAGTACGATAGAATAGACTAGACTACAGTAGAATAGACTAGACTACGGTAGAATAGACTTGACTACAGTAGAATAGACTAGACTACAGTAGAATAGACTAGACTACAGTAGAATAGACTCGACTATGGTAGAATAGACTAGACTACAGTAGAATAGACTCGACTATGGTAGAATAGACTAGACTATGGTAGAATAGACTAGACTATGGTAGAATAGACTAGACTACGGTAGAATAGACTAGACTATGGTAGAATAGACTAGACTACGGTAGAATAGACTTGACTACAGTAGAATAGACTAGACTATGGTAGAATAGACTAGACTACAGTAGAATAGACTCGACTATGGTAGAATAGACTAGACTACAGTAGAATAGACTCGACTATGGTAGAATAGACTAGACTACAGTAGAATAGACTAGACTACAGTAGAATAGACTCGACTATGGTAGAATAGACTAGACTATGGTAGAATAGACTAGACTATGGTAGAATAGACTAGACTATGGTAGAATAGACTAGACTACGGTAGAATAGACTAGACTACGGTAGAATAGACTAGACTATGGTAGAATAGACTAGACTACGGTAGAATAGACTAGACTACGGTAGAATAGACTAGACTACAGTAAAATAGACTAGACTACAGTAGAATAGACTAGACTACGGTAGAATAGACTAGACTATGGTAGAATAGACTAGACTACAGTAAAATAGACTAGACTACAGTAGAATAGACTAGACTACGGTAGAATAGACTAGACTATGGTAGAATAGACTAGACTACGGTAGAATAGACTAGACTACGGTAGAATAGACTAGACTATGGTAGAATAGACTAGACTACGGTAGAATAGACTAGACTACGGTAGAATAGACTAGACTACGGTAGAATAGACTAGACTACGGTAGAATAGACTCGACTACGGTAGAATAGACTCGACTACGGTAGAATAGACTCGACTACAGTAGAATAGACTAGAGTACGATAGAATAGACTAGACTACAGTAGAATAGACTAGACTACAGTAGAATAGACTCGACTACGGTAGAATAGACTAGACTACAGTAGAATAGACTAGACTACAGTAGAATAGACTAGACTACGGTAGAATAGACTAGACTACGGTAGAATAGACTAGACTACGGTAGAACAGACTAGACTATGGTAGAATAGACTCGACTACGGTAGAATAGACTAGACTACAGTAGAATAGACTCGACTACAGTAGAATAGACTAGACTACGGTAGAATAGACTCGACTACAGTAGAATAGACTCGACTACAGTAGAATAGACTAGAGTACGATAGAATAGACTAGACTACAGTAGAATAGACTAGACTACGGTAGAATAGACTCGACTACAGTAGAATAGACTAGACTACAGTAGAATAGACTCGACTACAGTAGAATAGACTAGAGTACGATAGAATAGACTAGACTACAGTAGAATAGACTAGACTACGGTAGAATAGACTAGACTATGGTAGAATAGACTAGACTACAGTAGAATAGACTCGACTACGGTAGAATAGACTCGACTATGGTAGAATAGACTCGACTACAGTAGAAGTAGAATAGACTCGACTACAGTAGAATAGACTCGACTACGGTAGAATAGACTCGACTACGGTAGAATAGACTAGACTACGGTAGAATAGACTAGACTACGGTAGAATAGACTAGACTATGGTAGAATAGACTAGACTACAGTAGAATAGACTCGACTACGGTAGAATAGACTAGACTATGGTAGAATAGACTCGACTACAGTAAAATAGACTAGACTACAGTAGAATAGACTAGACTACGGTAGAATAGACTAGACTACGGTAGAATAGACTAGACTACGGTAGAATAGACTAGACTACGGTAGAATAGACTAGACTACGGTAGAATAGACTCGACTACGGTAGAATAGACTAAACTACGGTAGAATAGACTAGACTACGGTAGAATAGACTAGACTACAGTAGAATAGACTAGACTACGGTAGAATAGACTAGACTATGGTAGAATAGACTAGACTACAGTAGAATAGACTAGACTACGGTAGAATAGACTAGACTACGGTAGAATAGACTAGACTACGGTAGAATAGACTCGACTACGGTAGAATAGACTAGACTACGGTAGAATAGACTAGACTACGGTAGAATAGACTAGACTACGGTAGAATAGACTAGACTATGGTAGAATAGACTAGACTACGGTAGAATAGACTAGACTATGGTAGAATAGACTCGACTATGGTAGAATAGACTAGACTATGGTAGAATAGACTAGACTATGGTAGAATAGACTAGACTACGGTAGAATAGACTAGACTATGGTAGAATAGACTCGACTACAGTAGAATAGACTAGACTACAGTAGAATAGACTCGACTACAGTAGAATAGACTCGACTACAGTAGAATAGACTAGAGTACGATAGAATAGACTAGACTACAGTAGAATAGACTAGACTACGGTAGAATAGACTAGACTATGGTAGAATAGACTAGACTACAGTAGAATAGACTCGACTACGGTAGAATAGACTAGACTATGGTAGAATAGACTCGACTACAGTAGAAGTAGAATAGACCCGACTACAGTAGAATAGACTCGACTACAGTAGAATAGACTCGACTACGGTAGAATAGACTAGACTATGGTAGAATAGACAAGACTATGGTAGAATAGACTAGACTACGGTAGAATAGACTAGACTACGGTAGAATAGACTCGACTACAGTAGAATAGACTAGACTATGGTAGAATAGACTCGACTACAGTAGAAGTAGAATAGACTCGACTACAGTAGAATAGACTCGACTACAGTAGAATAGACTCGACTACGGTAGAATAGACTCGACTACGGTAGAATAGACTAGACTATGGTAGAATAGACTAGACTACGGTAGAATAGACTAGACTATGGTAGAATAGACTAGAGTACGATAGAATAGACTAGACTAGACTGGAATAGGCAAAACTAGATTGGAAAGAATCCCAGCTGAGATGAGGCTGAATGACACGTGTGCTCATGACCTGACTTTCTACACTCAAATCTGTCCATCAGTAATATTCAGTTACAGGGATAGCGCCACCTTTTGGCAACAGCAAGCATAAGTTAGCCACTAGTGAAGAAAATCACTTGACTAATGTGGTTTTGTTATGTAATGTCGTAATGCCCCGGTGCGAGGCCACGATCGACGCAAATTTTGCCTCTATTTTGTAAATGTCGTCAAAAACAAGCTAACCCAACCGCGTTACCATGGCTACATAATCAGGATTAACAATGTCTCCACCCTGTCAGGCGTTTACGCCATGGTCCCTCATCCGGAGCCGAAGGGAGAAAGTCGGAGCACTGCCGAACGTTACCAGTCCGACAAAGGTGTGTACGCTTAACACACAGCTAATGACGCTATGAGCTAGCGGGTAAAATAACGGTTTCTACCTTGTCCTTTCGCAGACATTGAGTTAGGAAAGGTTCCTCAGGGTGAGTATCTTAAAGTCCTCCTAAGTGGTAACAGTAAAACTGAACGGATCAGAACCTTCAACCCTCGTGTCTCATTTAAGGACATTTCTGTCTTTCCAGCTTTGATCTCCTTCGGTTGCGTTAATATCGCAGAGAAAATTGCTCTTCATAACATGTTAGGGTCAAAAATGTTTTAATTGAAAACCAATAAAACTTCAATTTTTGATCTCGCTGATATTATTATTTATACTTTCTTCAAAACTTTTACGTTTTTCTACTTGAAGGTAGATAAAATAACGTTTTTGTCCAATAAGGCATTAAAAGGTATGTTGTTGTTTTTTAATCTAATACTCAACCAAATGTAAAATGAATCCAAATCCAAATCATTTCAAAAGAAAAACATTTAGAATTTAGTTCAAAAAAGGTAAAAAAAAATTGTGTTTTTACTATTTAATATTATGTAAACAAACAGTTTTCTAAAGGTTTAAAATCTCAACAATAACTATTTCAGGACTGGTCCAGAACATTTCTTCAATGGAGCTGGATGTTCATTTTTTTATATCTAATATTTTATGACGGTTTATAGAAATGGACGTATAAGTTCCCAAAGAGGATGCTAGTTAGCATAAATGAGGCACAACGGTTAAGGCTAACAAATGAGGCCCATTTATACTCAGTGTTAAAGACGGATCAGACAGAAGGACTATCAAATGTACCTTATATTCATTTCATACGTATTTGTGCAATTCTGTAAATAAAAAAAAAAAAATAGAATAAAAATATCAAAATAAATTCATTATGTAAAAAATAAACTATTAACATAATTAATTCAACTTCTTTCCATCTTAATGAATAATTAGTTAGAATTCATTTATATATTTTATTTATTTATGATTATATATGTATTATCATGTAATGTAATTTATAATAATATTTATAAGACATAATTGCCTTTGCGTTTCCGTTACCATGTAAACAGAATCTACTGTCTCATCCTTCGACTCTTGCCTGCCCCCCTGTGGTTGTGTGGTGTCATCCTAAATGACACCCTGGGAGAAATTGTGCATTTGAAACGCACACACTGGTTTTCATACGTAGTAGTAGGAGTATAAATAGTAGTAGGAGTATAAATGGGCCTTCGATTCAGATCTTACTGTTACGAAACACGTTTTTATTCCCGTTAATTTCAACACTTGTTGACGTTTTACTTGTGGTAAACTTTTAGACGTACCAGACGCGTCGATAAAAGTCCTTGAGGCGGCGTCTCTGGTCGTACGAGGTGAGTCTCGGACCAATAAGACAGAACGTTTTATTTTTTTTTTAAGCCGGTCGTTTTCATCCATGATGTCTTTTTCTCCTCCTGAAAGATTCTTCAGAATTTTATCACTGTGAAGAAAGACGGGAAGTTAAAGGTACAAAAGAATATTAACTTCTCATCGTCATCACCTCCATCGCTTTTACTTCTTTCTTTGAATGAAGGACACTCATTTCATCCATCTACCTTGAATTAACTTTCGCCGTCTTCATCATCTTCATCAATCATCATCGTTTAACCCCTCACCGTCAATAACTGTGTAATAGCTGTGTAATAACTATGTAATAACTAATGGCTCAAATACCACTTCCACTTCAGAAACGTGCAACAACAACTCTGACCTTAAATAACAAATTAATCAACAAATTTAAATCCTCACTTAGTAAAAATAAATGTACAGAAGAGGATTAGAGATTCTGAGATTAGAAAATAAATGGTTTTTTTCAAAAGACAGATTTTTTGAGTATTTTTATCCGTCAATTGATTTTATTCTTGTTTCTAATTGCAATTGTGTCACACTACTTTGAAATTAAATGTGTTGACTGTTCCTCATTTAGAAAATTCATATACATTTTTAATTCGACTTCAACATTTTACTTAAAACTATATTTAAAATTCTAGTCCAGCATTATTTTTCAGTTGAGACGTTTCAGTTTGAAATTGAAATTGCATTTTCAAAATTCCAATACTCGATTTTTAAGTTTGACTTCGTACTTAAAGTCAAATAATTTGTTTGTTCAAATTAATTGAGAGTTAAAGATTGGTTTAAATATCATCTCAGAATGTTCTATTCAAAAATCTGATTCTGAAATTAAAGAAAAAACCTTTTGAGTCTAGATTAGTAGACTTTAATCTCAGGACGATCCTCTTCTGCACAAACATAGATTTCATGAAACCTCCGATCTCTGACGGGTTTTTTTTTTTTAATAATCTGCAGAAGTGTTTGAACAGCTGACGCTTCAGGAGGAGACGGTTTCTGTTCGCTTCTCCTCCGTCACAGGTATCCCTCTGTTTCTATAGAATAACCATCACCATGGAAATCAACCCGTCTGTCTGTCTGTCTGTCTGTCTGTCTGTCTGTCTGTCTGTCTGTCTGTCTGTGTGAAAACATCTTCACCAGTTTGTCTTTGTGTCTCTTTCCTTATTTTATCTCTGGGGTTGTCTGAAATATATTTTGTTTTATTTTTGCATTTTATTTTATTTTAATTATTTATAATTATTTCTTATTATTTTTTATTATTTCTTATTATTTCTTATTATTTCATATTATTTCTTATTGTATCTTATTATTTCTACTTTTTTATATATTTGTTTGCCTTTCTTGAATTCTAACAAAGCTCTTATTCTAATTTTGGCGCGATCCTGCCGACAACGCCAAAAATAATACCATCCTTGTTATCATCAATCGGCTTCATTCCGTCCTCAGACATTTAGCGGGCTGCGACCCTCTTCTCGTGTCACGTGACTTGTTTTGATTTCTAAGATGATTTTTCTTCTCCGCCAGAAGAGAAAAAACCCGTCGAGGAAGTGACTCGGGTGGAGATCCGAGAGGAAATCCATCAAGGTATAAATGCTTTTTGTAAACGGTTTCTGGCTGTAGCTTCAGAATCGAAACGCCATCGTGACCTGCTGACCGCCGCCATGTTTAACCGCTTCCCCTCCAGCAGACGCTGCTGACCGCCGCCATGTTTAAACGCTTCCCCTCCAGCAGACGCTGCTGACCTCCGCCATGTTTAAACGCTTCACCTCCAGCAGACGCTGCTAACGGAAGCTTTTCCTGTTCGCCACCTACTTTCATGTTTTCCCTCCCTTCATGTTTGTGTTTGTTGCGACTCTTCAAACTCTTGACGCTCTTATTAACCAGCTTCCTGTGCTCAATGTCTGAGGTTTTTTTTTTTAACCTATAACCTTTCTGTATCTCTGAAGTTTCTGAGGTTGACTGGAGAGCAGAGGAGAAACCCTCGCCGCCTTCGGCTCCGGTCAAAGGTACCTCTCCTTACTTCTCTGTGACCTTCTGTTATTTATGTTCCCTGTGTCTCCCGTCCTCCTCTCTTCGTTTGTTCTGATGATTCGTGGTCAGAAAACTAAAATCATCATCATTTTTTTAAAGTACACGAAGCAAAGAAGCCTGAAGCTGTCGCCGCTCCACGCCGGCAAGAAGAACCGCCGAGCCCAGAAGGTATCGTTGAATATTTGACCCCTGATGGTTGTTTGTGTTTTGGTGTTTGTAAGGTTTTATGGGCTCTGATTCTTAACTCTTATTATGAAACCTTCAAAAAAGGAGTTGAAACTCTGAAGTACAATGTTTTTACAAACAACGGATTTTTACAATGTCCTGAAATATTGTATTACAAGTTCATCATAATGTTTACAATACATTTATTTTTATTTATATCCATCTTTTGGAAATGTTTCACTATTTTTTTTTTATTTCATTTTGATCGTAATTTCATATTTATTTAAAATAACTTATATTTGTAATTGTTCAGATCTGGCCCATCTAAAATTATACCAATTATTATTTTTTATATTTTCCATCATTTTTCACATCAGTGAGAAATAAAATAAACATTTGATGTATATAATAATAATTTTTTATTTCTTTTTCTAATATCAGTATTTATATATGAGATTTTTATATTCACACAAATTTGGAACATTTAACACAACTTTCGTTCTAAATTTCTCTCTCTCTTAAGATTTAAAGACATTTTATTTATTTTTTCATGCAGCTCACATTTATTTTATTTACAGTTATATTATTCGTAGAAATTCAAAAAGGAGCTTTGTCTTACAATATTCCCTTTGATTGTTGTTTTCTTCATAACTTTGTGTTTGTCTAGAATTATTCTTCCGTACACTGTGTTGTTGTGTAATATTCTTATTTGTCTAGCTGTTATATATATTTTATGTCTCTATCTGTGTTTTCTACGTTCCTTCCGTGACCTTTTGAACTCTTGAAGCCGTGACTCACAGTAATATTTCTCTTTAACTTGAAGAACAATTTATCTTCCCCAAACCAGAACCTGAACAGGAGCATGTGACCGTCTCCAGAAAGGTCATTCCTGAACCTTTCCAACCCGAAGCTTTAGTGCTTCACACAGAACCTAAAGTGGCACCTAAGAAACCAGCAGAACCTCAGAAACCAGTGGTGCCTAAAAAACAAGAAGAACAACAGAAACCAGTGGTGCCTAAAAAACAAGAAGAACTGCAGAAACCAGCTGAACCACAGAAACCAGTGGCGCCTAAGAAACCAGCAGAACCTCAGAAACCAGCAGAGCCTCAGCCTACAGTACCCAAAATGAAGCCTGTACCCGAAGCACCGAAAGTAGAACCTGTCAAGAAAATTCCTGAAGACCAGAAACCCAAAGGTAAATAATGTCAATTATTGTCTTTATTCATTCTTTGTTGTCCTGCGTCATCTTCTTGTTATCCGCGTACAGAACTCTTGAACTTGTTTGTGTCAGTCGTCACTGTTCTCTTATGTTCTCCTCTGTATTTGAGGATTTCATGACAACCTTTTGACAAACTAACTCCAGACATCAGCGTCAAATGCGTCAGTCATTGAGGACTGAAAAGATTTTTTAACGTTCTCTGAAATACCAGCTTCAGCGAAACCGGAGGGAGCCATGGTTCAGACGCATGCGGCCAAGATTTCTCCACCAAAGACTGAAGACCGTTTCATGAAAGGTATCGGAAAGACGTCTTCGGCCTTTTTATTTTGTGTTTTCGTATACGTTCATTGTGTCTTTGAGTGGTTTAACACTCGTTAGAGTGGACTGTCATATCACTGTGCCATGTTCTTTAAAGCACCAGAACCAGTAATGGCCGAAGAACCTGTAGTTCACCCAACTGTAGCCAAGGTTACTCCACCGGAACGCCGACCAGCTCCAGGTACTAACTATTGACCATCAGTTCTTCTGATTTGTTTCCTGTTTGTTTCGTTCCTCGTGTTTAGAGTAATCTCTTCTTAGAATGTCTAAGCACTCGATAGAGTGTGACTTTTCAAAATATAGCTCAGGAGATATAATCATCTTTTAATAAATAAATGTTCTTCAAAGTTGTCTCAGAGAAAACGACCGCTGAACCTCCAAGTAAGGTGGATCCGCTGGCTGGTAAACCAGAGCCGGAGTCACCAAGATATATTACTGAAACAAGAGCAGAAGAACTTGAGGAGGTCCCAGGAACACCAAAGAGGGTTCTGGAAGAGGTGCCAAAGAAAATTCAAGAAACATCAAAGAAGGTTGAAGAACCCAAGAAAGTACGAGAGCCAAGACAGAAGGTTCCTGAAACACCAAAGAAGGAGCCAGAAGAAACCAGAACGGTTGTGGAAGAACCAAGGAAGGTTACTGACGTTCCCAAGAAGGTTCAGGAACCACCAAAGAAGGTTACTGAAGAACCCAAAAAAGTACTAGCAGAAACACAGAGGGTTGTTGAAGCACCAAAGAAACTTCCTGAAACACCAAAGAAGGTACCAGAAGAAATCAGAACGGTTGTGGAAGAACCAAGGAAGGTTGCTGACGTTCCCAAGAAGGTTCAGGAACCACCAAAGAAGGTTACTGAAGAACCCAAAAAAGTACTAGCAGAAACACAGAGGGTTGTTGAAGCACCAAAGAAACTTCCTGAAACACCAAAGAAGGTACCAGAAGAAACCAGAACGGTTGTGGAAGAACCAAGGAAGGTTGCTGACGTTCCCAAGAAGGTTCAGGAACCACCAAAGAAGGTTACTGAAGAACCCAAAAAAGTACTAGCAGAAACACAGTGGGTCGTTGAAGCACCAAAGAAACTTCCTGAAACACCAAAGAAGGTGCCAGAAGAAACCAGAACGGTTGTGGAAGAACCAAGGAAGGTTCACGAACCACCAAAGAAGGTTACTGAAGAACACAAAAAAGTACTAGCAGAAACACAGAGTGTTGTTGAAGCACCAAAGAAACTTCCTGAAACACCAAAGAAGGTACCAGAAGAATCCAAAAAGGTTGTGGAGGCACCGAAGAGAATTCCTGAAGAACCCAAGAAAGTACTAGACGAAACAGAGAGGGTTGCTGAATCACCAAAGAGAGTTCCTGAAGAACCCAAAGAAGTACCAGGAGTTAAACAGTGGGTTTTCGAAGCACCAAAGAAACTTCCAGAAACACTAAAGAAGGTACCAGAAGAATCCAAAGAGGTTGTGGAAGAACCAAAGAGAGTTCCTAAAGAACCCAAGAAAGTATTAGAAGAAACTCAGAGAGTTGCTGAAGCCCCAAAGAAACTTCCAGAAACACCAAAGAAGGTACCAGAAGAATCCAAAAAGTTTGTGGATGAACCAAAGAGTGTTGCTGAGTTGCCAAAGATGGTTAAGGAACCACAGAAGAGGGTTCCCGAAGAACCCAAGAAAGTTGCAGAAACACCAGAGATTGTTCCGGAGACACAAAAGAAGGTTCTAGCAGAACCCAAAAAGGTTTTGCAAGAACCAACAAGAGTTGCTGAGGTGCCAAAGAATGTTCAAGAACCTTCAAATTGGGTTACTGAAGAGCCCCGGAAAGTAATAGAAGAGATTCAGATGGTTAGAGAGGGAACAAAGATGGTTCCTGAAGCACAAAAGAAGGTGCCAGCACAACCCAAAAAGATTTTGGTTCCTGAAGTATCTAAGACAGTAGTTGAAGAAATCCAGATGGTTCCTGAAGCCCAAACGATGGTTCCAGAAGAGCAAATGAAAACTCCAGTGGCCCAGAAAATGATTCACAAACCTCTAGTAGAAGCGATGGAAATTCCAGAGGAAGATCAAGACCAGCGCCGCCAAGTACCAACACCACCACCAAAACAAAGTCTTCAGGCTAAAAAGCCTCGGCAACCAGGTAGATATGTTTTCAAACATAACTAACATCTTACCTCATCTTGACTCTTCTTGATCTTTTAACTCTTTGTATGTTTGGTTCTGAGAAGCGGTAAGCTCATGTTCTTGAGGTTCTTGTCTTGATATTTGTTCTGTCCTTTGTCTTGACTCTTTGTTACGTCATATCGATTATCAAAACAGTAAAAGAGAGCGAGGTACCGCAGGAAAGAACAGCACTAGCTAAAGCAAAGAGGGAGACGGGTTCAGTCATTAAAGGTAGGTTTAAGCTTACGAATGCTTCTTTGGTCATTTCAGAAAGCCAGTCCAGCAGAACCTCAAAATGTATTTTTGTGTCTTGATGGTTTGTCTTGTGCTGTCTTCCTCTTGGTCACCGCTCCATGGTGCAAATCTTCAATCTTTGGTGATATCTTACAACAGTTCCTTTGAAGACGGAGCTCAAGAAAACGACGACAGCAATGCTCGAAGACGCTTCTCTACAGAGAGAAAGGATATCTCTTGCTGCGGAAGTTGAACACAGGCAAAAGGAAGTCAGGACACATGACCGGGAAGATCTGCAGTCGGTGGTGGCAGTAGGAAGCACCGAGAGAGGAAGAGAAATAGTTCTTGCAAAGGATGAGTCTACAGACAGGTACAGTGAGGAAGAGCAGATTGAGCTGTTAGAGGACATGGAGGTGGTCCCACCAGAAGATGAGGCGGAACTGCAGGATATTAAATATCAGGAGCAGGAAGACTCTATTCCAAGGGAAAAAGAAGTGGACGAGAGAGAAGAAATGCCTTTTAGGCCTGACTCTCCACTTCTTAAGGAAGATATTTCATCAAAAAGAGACGTTACACCCCCGCCTGACGAGACTCGTCCCTCAAAGAAAGAAACGTCTGTATCAATGTTCAAAAAAGAGGTGCTAGCTCTTCGGGGAAAAAAATACAAGAGTATTCCTCAAACCTATGCTGAGCAGAGAGAAGTAGCTGAGTCATTTGTATCTGCACATCATGAAGAATTTGAAGAAGTCGTCTCTCCAATGGTCCGTGCTACATCCGAAGAGGACGACGTACCAAGGAAGCCAGGAATACGTCAAGAAGTTCCTGCGATGAAGCAAACTGGCTCTGTTGAAATGGAAGAAGTTGATTATGAAGAATCCATGCATCCGTCCGAAGTCACTGCTTCACCTCCACTTGAGAAAGACTTACCCCCAAGTCTTTCTGAAACTATTCCTGCTTGTCAACAACAAAAACTTCCAACCCCCAAAAAACGTGATATTCCAAGTGAAGAAATTAAGTCTCCCAAAGCTGCAGGGAAAAAGGTTCTTAAAGACATTGTTCCTTACGAGAAAGAGACTCATGTGGCAGACATTTCTTTTGAAGAACAACCTGTCCGACGAATAGTCTCACCTCCAGTAGAAGCTCAAATTCCTTCTCCTGAGGAAGTAGACTATCGTGAGATGGAAATTTATCCACCAAAGGAAGCTATTCCAACCCCAAAGAAGATTTCTCCTGTACTTCCCAAAACTGTTGTTGGTCCAAAAGAAGACATTTCCCTTAAGAAAGTGAGTCCTCCCAAGAAACCTATAATTGAAGACAAGGTTGCTCCAACACACCCATCCCAAGATCCACCACAAACCTCCCTCCTCGAAGATAGTCTTCAGTCCAAGAAAGTTGCTACTCTGAAGAAAAAACGAATCACCCCAAAGGTGGATTCTTCCAAAGAAGTGACCGAATCTAAACCTCCACCAGCAACAGATTACAAGAAAGCAAAGACGGAAACACAAGAGATTGGCCAACAAATTTGTCTCCCTGAAGAAATTCTTCTGATCAAGAGACCTGTTTCTCCAGTCCGAAAAATAATCCCTACCAAGGGGGATTCTTTTGAAGACGTGACCACATCTGAACCTTTGCCAACAAGTGACGACAAGAAAGCAAAGAAGAGATCAAAACAGATTGTACAACAATCTCTTGTCCCTGAAAAAACCCATCCAACCAAGAAATCCACTGATCTGTCACAACAAATAATCCCACCTAAGGTAGATTTTCCCGAAGAACTGACCCCCTCTAAGCCTCCACCAAAAGATGACAAGGAACCAAAGCACCAAACACCAAAGACTGTGCAACAATCCCTCCGCCTTGAAGAAACTCTTGCGACCAAGAAACCCGCTTCTTGGGCACAAAACATAATTGCTACCAAAGAGGATTCTCCTGAAGAAGCGACCACATCTGAACCTCCGACAACAAGAGATGACAAGAGACCAGGGAAGGGAATACAAGAGATTGAACAACAAACTCTTCTGAAAGGTATTCTTTCTTTTTTGGGCCGCATAGGCCCATGATCGCCTTAAGATCAACCACTCTTTAAAGAGATTTAACATCTCACTCTTCCTGTACTCACATGTGTCGTCTATTATCCTCTTGACTAACAAGAAACCCTCGACAGAATAAGTCTTTGTTCAAGTACATTACGTCATGTACTGAAGAACATTTCTTATTGTCTATTAACGTCTTTGATTGTTCCCTTCATTGTTGTCGTCCTTTACGTTCCCAGTCCAGTTTGTTCTTCTTCTTGTTTGTGCTGTTTGTATGTCGAAATGATCTTCCGTTATTAAGTCTTGATTGACCACATTGTTGTGTTGGTCGTGACTTTGGAATCTTGTACTCCTAAAGCGTCTCCTCCGGAGGATAGGAAAGCATCTGTACCTGTACCAAAACCATCGCCACCTTCTCCTTCTCTAATAGCCAAAGTCGCTCCTTCTCCAGGTAGTCTTCTAGTTCACCCTGCTGTCTCATCAAGAGGCAGCCATGTTGTTTTTCTTATCTTGTTTTTAACATCTCTCTTAAGCTCATGAATTTCTTGGTTATGATCTTGGCTTCTTATATTCCCAAAGCATCTCCTCCAGAGGTGAAGAAACCTTCTGCACCTGTACCAAAACCTTCCCCTCCTCCTGCTCCTCCAACCAAAGTTACTCCTCCTGCAGGTACTTTCGTATATTCCAGTGTGTACGTCTGATCCACGTTGTTTTGTTTGTCCTCAGTTGCCTTTCAACCTGCTGTCTGCTGGGCTTCTCTTACGTTATTTTTGTCTTGATTAACCTTGACATTGTCCTGGTCATGATCTTGGCATCTTGTATTTTAAAGTTTCTCCTCCAGAGGAAAGGAAACCATCTGCACCAGTCGCAAAGCCTTCGCCTCCTGCTGCAACTGCAGCCAAAGTTGCACCTCCTCAAGGTAGTTTAAGGTCGTCCATGTTGTCATGTTATCTCGTCCCTGTTTAAATTGTCCACTAATTGATAGTCTGGTAGCTTTTATATTCTCTATTCTCTCGGTTGTGACCTTTGGTATCTCATGCTCCTAAGTTTCTCCTCCAGAGGAAAAGAAAACATCTCCACCAACACCAAAGCCAAAATATCCAGCAGAAAAAGTTACTCCTCCACAAGGTAGTTGAGGGTCTTCCATGTTGTCTTGTTGTGTTGTCGTCTTTCTTAATCTCTTTAATCTGTCCTCTTATTTAATGTCGTGTCCATTTAGTATCTTCTGCTTTCTTGGTTGTGAATTTTTGGTATCTCTTGCTTCTAAGTTTCTCCTCCTGAGGAAAAGAAACCATCACCACCAACACCTAAGCCAAAACATCCAGCAGAGAAGGTTACTCCTCCACAAGGTAGTTGAGGGTCTTCCATGTTGTCTTGTTGTCTTTGTGTTGTTGCCTTTCCTAACACCGTTGATATGTCCTCTTATTCAATGTTGTGTCACTCTTGTACCCTCTGCTTTCTTGGTTGTGACCTTTTGGTATCTTGTACTCTGAAGTGTCTCCTCCAGAGGAAAAGAGACCATCTCCACCAAAGCCTGAGCTTAAGCCTCAAGCAGAAAAGGTCACACCACCTCAAGGTATTTGTCAGTCCTCCAAATTGTCTTGTCCATGTCATTAATCTGTCCCCTAATTGAGAGCCTTTTCACTTCTTTTGTTCTCGTGGTTGTAATATTTTGTATCTTCTACTCCTAAGTGTCTCCTCCAGAGGAAAAGAAACCGTCTCCAACGACACCGAAACCTAAAGCTGAAAAAGTCACTCCACGCCGAGGTAGTTCTTTCAGCTTCTGACTTGTACATGCTATCATCCGTCCTTTGTCCTTTGTTACCATGTTTTTCATGGTCACCTATGTTGTCTGGTTCTCTTTATGGAACACAGTGCTCTCTGTTTTACTTACGTCCCTGTCAACTTTGTCTTGATCAACCTTGTCATTGTCTTGGTCATGATCTTGCCATCTTGTACTCTTAAGTGTCTCCTTCAGCGGAGAAGAAAGCATCTCCGGCCGAGAAAGTTCCTCCTGCAGGTAGTTCCCTCTATTTGTCATCAATGTTGTCCTTTTTGCCTTAAAGAAGTCTGTGACTGCATGCAAGCACCTGCTTCTACTTTCTTGTATCCCAGAGTTTTGCCTTTGACTTCAATTAATTGACCTTCTCTCTAACCCAAGTTGCTCCAGTGGCGAAGACTCCCTCTCCGCCAGTCCCAAAGACTAAACCCTCTCCTGTATCCCCTCAAGTCTCTCCTGAAGGTAACATTATGTTCTCGAATGCTAAATTACATTTTGTTCTTCAGTTTGTCTCCAGCTTTTAAGGACTGTTTATGTGCTTTGGTTTACAAAGTCTGTTAATGTCCACATCTATCATGTCAACATTTCTGCTGAATAAGGCAAAAATAATGTTGTTAACGCTCTTAGTACCACTGGAGTTGTTTAACTCAAACATTCATATGCAATGACAGAAGATCACGTGAAATTCTTGATCAAGTCTTTTTGCATGAACAGCTCATCTTTTGTGCTTATTAGAAAATGCAAAAGAAAAAAGCCTTTTAGACCGCCTTAACTAAAGTATCGATTTAAAAAATAACCAAACCATTCACTTAACTATTTATTATCTTGCAGACAAGGGACCAGTATCTGCACCTGGACCGACTAAAGGTATACCAATTATTTTATTCTTTGTCTCAAATGGGCAATGAAATTCAATAGATATTTCAATGAAACTTCTTCTCCCATAAACTCCTAAGATTGATTCACATGTCTAAGTGTGTCTTGTTTCTTGTATGTCTACATGTGAATGTTATAAAAAAGTGTATTTACTGCCTCAACCACAGTGCCCGCTCTTAAGCAAAAGGGTAAGATTCCTGTTCAGGAAGCAAAGAAACCCGAATCACCGAAGCTGAAGACTAAGGTCACCAGAATACCCAAAGAGAAGGAACCAGAACAAGAGGTCATTATGCTAAAGAAGGCTCCAGTGAAACCTTCTGAGCCTGAGAAACAAATTGTAACACATCAGGCAGAGGTGACGAGGCATCACGTTCCAGACTTAATAGTCCACGGACTTCACGACAGAGAAGATCGGGATGTTATAACACTTGGGAGAATTGAACGTGTCTTCACTGCAGAAGAGGAGGTGGCTCAGTTGGGCCAGTTTGAGGAAGCTGAGAAGGTTTTGGTTGTCCAGCAAACAGAAAAGGAAGGCTGGAAAAGAACACCAAAACCACAGAAAGAGGAAGGACCTGAGGTCCCTGATGTAGATAAGAAGATAATAACGAAATTGCCAAAGGCAGATGAGGAGAAGGAATCAATCAAACTCAAACCGTTTGAAAAACCACAGAAACCAGTAGAAGAACCAGGATCTATCAAGCTTAGACAGGTTCCAGCTAAGCCCAAAGAGCCGGAGAAAGAAGTGATAACTCAAAAGGTTGCGGTAACAAGACATGACGATACAGAACTGTCAGCTCAGAACCTTCGTGACAGAGAAGATCGAGAGATAATTACTCTTGATAGACCTGAAAGAATCTTCACTGCTGCCCAAGAGGCAACCGAATTGGGTCAAATGGAGGAACCAGAAAAGGTGGAAGCAGAAGATGAAAAACTGAAGTGGACAAGAACCCCTAAATCCCCGAAAGATGAAGAACCTGAACCAGATTTAAGTAAAAAGAAAATAAAGAAATTGCCAAAGGCAGATGAGGCAAAAGCATCTGTCAAACTCCAACCATTTGAAAAACCACTAAAACCGGATGAACCGCAACATATAAAGCTTAAAAAGGTTCCAACTAAGCCTAAAGAGCCGGAGAAGGAAGTTGTAACTCATGAAGCTGAGGTGACAAAACATTATGATACAGAGCTGTCGGTTCAGTACATCCGGGAGAGAGAAGATCGAGAGTTAATAACAGTTGGCAGAACTGAAAGAGTCTTCACTGCAGAAGAAGAGGTGGCCCAGTTAGGCCAGTTTGAGGAAGCTGAGAGGGTTGTAGTCGTCCAGGAAACAGAGAAGGAAAGCTGGACAAGAAGCCGAAAACCACAGGAAGAGGAAGAACCAGAGGTTTCCGATATAGATAAGAAGAAAATAACTAAACTACCAAAGGCAGGTGAGGAGAAGGAATCAATCAAACTCAAATCCTCAGAAAAATCAGAGAAACCACAAGAAGAACCACAACAGACGAAGCTTAAGAAAGTTCCAACTACGCCCATAGAGCCTGAGAGGGAAACTATAACTCGTGAAGTGGAGATGACAACAGATCACGAAACAGAACTGTCGGTTCAGAACCTTCGTGACAGAGAAGATCGGGCGGTAATAACGCTCAATGGAATTGAACAAGTCTCCACTGCTGCTCAAGAAGTACCTGAACTGGGTCTAATGGAACAACCGGAAAAAGTGGAAGCAAAAGATGAGAAATCTAGATGGACAAGAACCACTAAAACCCCGAAAGATGAAGAATCTGAGCCAATTTTAAGTAAAAAGAAAATAAAGAAATTGCCAGAAAAAGAGGAGGAGGAAGAATCATTCAAACTCAAACCATTTGAAAAACCACAGAAACCAGAAGAACCACAACAGATAAAGCTTAAGAAGGTCCCAACTAAGCCCAAACAGCCTGAAAAGGAAGTTATAACTCATGAAGCTGAGGTGACAAAACATTATGATACAGAGCTGTCGGTTCAGTACATCCGAGAGAGAGAAGATCGAGAGTTAGTAACGCTTGGAAGAACTGAACGAGTCTTCACTGCAGAAGAGGAGACGGTTCAGTTAGGCCAGTTCGATGAAGCTGAAAGGGTTGTAGTCGTCCAGGAGAAGAAGAAAGAAGGCTGGACAAGAAGCCCAAAACCACAGGAAGCAGAAGAACCTGAGGTCCCTGATGTAGACAAAAAGAAAATAAGTAAACTGCCAAAGGCAGATGAGGAGAAGGACTCAATCAAACTCAAACCATCAGAAAAACCACAGAAACCAGTAGAAGAGCCACAACCGATCAAGCTCAAGAAGGTTCCAACTAAGCCCAAAGAGCCTGAGAAGGAAATTGTAACCCATGAAGTTGAGGTGACAAGACATTACGATACAGAACTGTCAGTGCAGAAACTTCGCGACAGAGAAGATCGAGATATAATAAAAATTACTCGAACCGAACGAGTTTCCACTGCAGCTCAAGAAGCACCTGAACTGGGTCACATGGAAGAACCAGAAAAGGTTGAAGAAGAAGACGAGAAACTGAAATGGACGCGAACCCCTAAAACCCCGAAAGAGGAAGAACCGGAGCCAGATTTGAGTAAAAAGAAAATAAAGAAACTGCCAAAGAAAGAGGAGGACGAAGAAGTGGTTATACTAAAACCATTTGAAAAGCCACAGAAACCTGACGTAGCTGAATCTCCTGAAGCTCAGAAAGAAGGCGAGGCGAGAACAGAAATTGAGTGTACTCCATTCCAGAGAAGTGAGACACCAAAGAGAGATCAACCCACCAGTGCCATAAAACACAGAAAAGAGGACATTCCCTTGGGTCCAACAGTATCTCCTCAAGTCAGCAAAGACCAGAAAGCGGTCACACAAAAGCCAAAAACTGATCTAGTACCTACAGATGAGGAACCCAAAGCTGTCGAGAAGGTTCAGAGAAAACCTAAAACTGTTCCCACACCAGATAAAGAAAAAGACCGTATCGTGTTGAAGCCTAAAGAAAAATTAGATGGAACATTTGAGGAAGAGAAAAAGAAGCCTGTGGACATAAAGGTTCCCAGTCGATCTCCTGAAGATGAAACTCCTAAACAGCTTAAGGAACCTCAGCGTGAGAAAGTTGAAACGACCGAAGCTGGAAAGGACGAGGAAAAACCTCAGGAAAAAGAGAAGCCGGCAGTTCCACTCAAGAAGGCCAGTCCACCGGGTAAGACAGAGGAGAGAGAGATCCCTCCGAAACAAACGGAAGCCTTACATAAAGGCGTCAAACTCAAAAGTACTCCTCCGCCAAAAGTAGGCAAAGAAGAAGAAGAGAGGACACCCAAACCTATTGCCCAGCTGAAGAAGGTTCAGCTTAAAAAGACACCTTCACCCAAAGTTGATAAGCCAAAAGAACCAGAGCAAGTGCCCATCACGAAGAAACCAAGTGCTGATAGACAGATTCCCAAACCAGTGTCACCAAAAGACTCCACTGAAGCTGTAACGCTCAAAAAGGTCCCCAAGAAACCGACGCCCGAAGAGGCTGCAGAGCCGGAGAAGCCAGGTAAAGGGCGCATCCCCGTGATGAAGGAGGTTTCCCCTGGAGCTGTGCAGATGAAGAAGATTCCCACCCAGCTAGAGGAGGAAGTGTCTCGAGATGAAGAAGTCACTGAAGACAATGAGGAAGAGGAAGCCTGGGGCTGGGAGCTGGTTCCTTCAGACGACTGGGAAGGTGAAGGTGTAGATGGGGCGTTGGAAACTCCAGGCACCCCTGGGGGTAAAAAAGGTGAGGCGAAGGCAGCCGATTTCCTCATCTTCTGACTCTGGATCCCCCTCATCCATCTCAGATGACTCACCTAATCCTCATCACATCCTCTTTTAATCACTTGATCCGTTCGTTCATCCGGAGCTCATCCATCCGTTCATCCGCTGAGACGTTTTGTTGTTGTCCCTCATTTCACATTTCATCCACAACGATCACCTCATGTCTGTCTTCATGTTCATGTACTTCATTACGACTTCCAGCGTCTCTGGTCATCTTGTCCCACTGTTTGTCCATTTGTCCGAAGTGTCAGTCCATCTTTATCTTCTCATGGTGTGCTGTAGACCATTTGATCTTTATCTTGGTATCTTCTGAATAAGCAATGTGAGATACTTAAAACTCTTCTTTCCTGTCCAGATGGAAAGCCAACAGAGGAGGCACCAAAAGGCCGTGGCCGAGGATTTGGGGGTATGGAGCTCATGTGTGCTAACGCTTCCGCTCTTTAATGTGGACAACAACTCCACTCCTGCAGTGAAAGTTGTTTTCTTGTCTCGTGCTTTCAAGAACTTCAAATGTGCTAAACTTGGCCTATAACTTCGGATCAATCTTAAAAACCCAAACCGGGAACCCAACGGGTTCTTTTGGTCATCAGCTTTGCGCTCAATGTTTGAAGCAGACAAGTCTGAGAGTCGGGAGGAATGTGAGCTAAAGCTGTGTCTCTGACTCTGAGCCGGCTGCTGAGGTAATACTAGATAGTTGCAGCTAGCGGCAGCTAATAGCAGCTAGTAGCAGCTAGTAATAGATTTTAGCAGTTAGTTTGTTAAAGTTAACAGGACTCACTAGCAGCTAGTCGCAGTTTGTAGCACCAAGTAGTATTTAATTGAAGGTGTAGCAACCACCTAGTAGCAGGTAGAAGCAGTTAGTAGAAGCTAGTAGCAGCTAGTAACAACTAGTAGCAGAACGTAATTGTAAATAATAATAATTTATAATGCACTTTACATTTGGATCAAATCTCAAAGTGCTAAAGTAGCATCTGAAAGCAGCTGGTTGCAAATAGTAACAGCTAGTAGCAATGGGTAGTAGCAAATCAAAGTTAGTAGCAGCTAGTAGCAGTTGGAATTAGCAAGTAGCAGTTAGTAGCCACTAGTATCAGCTGGTTTCAACTATTAGTTATAAGCAGTTAATAGAAGTTAGTAGCGCTAAGTCACAGGTAGCAGCAGCTAGTGGAAGTTATGAGCAGTTAGTAGCAGCTAGTAGAAGTTAGCTGCACTTAGCAGCAAGCAGGTACAGTCATGAGCCGTTAGAAGCAGCTACCAGCAGCTTGTCGCAGCTACTAGAACTGAGTAGCAGCTGGTTGCTGTACCCTCTGATGTTTGGCTCTGTGTTGTTTTGGTGATTAGCGTCGCAGCTGTTGCAGACTACTGTGTCTTCCTCTTTTTGCGTGTCCAGTGTGTTTTACGTTTCCTCTTTTAGTTTTAAAAACCCGTCTCTCTGCATGATTCGCAGTCTTACCCCAGGTTAATATTCCTCCCACCTCTAACAATGTCTTACTGGCGTCTGCTTCAAGGAGGGCACTAGTCTTAAAGCAATGCCGACGTCCTTACAGACCATAATATCCTGAACTAATGAGGCTTTTCTTTCTGTGACGCTGCAGTGAGGCTCACTCCATCACCTGGTGATGGTGGCAGGGGGCGGGGCCTGAGGCCTGGTGGTAAAGGCCCATCTCCACCGGAGGAACCCTTTGGAGGGTTCAAGCTTAAAGCTGTCCCTCTGAAGTTCGTCAAGAAGATCAAGGACATTGTCCTGCAGGAGGCGGAGTCTATCGGCTCATCTGCCGTGTTCGAGTGCGAGATCTCTCCATCCACCGCCATCACCTCATGGATGAAAGATGGCAGCAACCTCCGCGAGGGCCCCAAACACAAATTCACCGCTGACGGCAAAGATCGCAAGTTGAACATTATTGACGTCCAACTGTCAGACACCGGTGACTACACCTGTGTGGCAAGGAATGCTGGGAAGGAAATAACCTGCACAGCCAAGCTCATAGTTGAAGGTAAGCTAACAACTTATTTGTAATACAAACGTCTACAATTACTGTTTTGTTCATTAAATGAAAAGTTTTTGTAGGCACGTTCGCAAACACAGGTGTGGTGTTTGAACCCAGAGGAAACACACCTTTTGTACTTTTTTCAAACGCTGCTTCTTGGTTCCATCAGAGCTGCCGGTGAAATGGGTGAATGAGCTGACGCCGGACACGACTTGCATGAAGGGTCAGCCCATGTACCTGAGCGGTGAGCTCAACAAGGAGAGAGACGTGGTCTGGAAGCGGAACGGCGCCCTCCTCAAGAAGAAGGCCGGAAAGGTTGCCATTAATATCATCGGCATGCAGCACGCCGTCACCATCCAGAACGCCACGGAAGAAGACACTGGCGTCTACACCTGTGAGGTAGTGGGGCAGCCGGAGATCGTCACGCAAACCAACGTGAAAGTCATCGGTAAGCAGCTACAGAGAGAAAGTCTCTGAGCTTTACTCACATCCTGTTTGAGGCAAAACACGACCAATTCTTTTAAACTGCCATGAAAAATCACACATTCACTCAACATCTTGTCCCGTTCAGGGACGCGGGGGCTGGAGCCAATCCCAGCTGACATTGGGCGACAGGCACTTTTTGTATATTAAAAATATCCAGTATTGAGTAGCAGCACGTAGCATCTGATAGTTGTTATGAGCAGCTGTAGAAGATAACAGCATTTAGTACCAGTTAGGAGCCGCTAGTAGCTAGTAGTAGTTACAAGCAGCTAGGAATGGCTATGAGTAGCTAGTAATGGTTAGTAGCAGCTAGTAGCAATTAGTAGCAGTAAATAGCTATTAATAAAAACTACTTGCAGTTGGTAGCTGCTAGTAGCAACTACTGCTAGTAGTGATTTTTAACAGCTAGAATTTGTTAAGAGGAGCTAGTAGTGTGTAGGAGCCGTTAGCGGTAGCTAATGACTAGTGCTGCCGTTAGGAGCGAGTGGCTGCTAGTAGCAGATATTGACATAGTAGCTAGAAGCAGATGCTAACTACCAATATTGATTCATTCATTCCTTCATTTTCGTATTTTGTGTCGTCACAGCCAAAATGATGTGAAACCTAAAGTCTGATTCCGTTCAAACCGTGTTTCCCCAGAAATCATCAAGGACTGGCTGGTGAAGCCTCTGAGGGACCAGCACGTCAAACCAAAGTCCAAGGCCACCTTCAAATGTCAGCTCTTCAAGGACACTCCTAACTGGAAGTGGATGAAAGGAGACACAGAGCTGCCTCCTTCTGATAAGGTGGAGATCAACAAAGATGGTCAGGACATGACGCTCACCATCAACAACTGCCAGCCTGACGACGTCTCCGACTACACCTTCGCGGTGGAGGACCGTAAATACACCGCCAAGCTGACGCTGGGAGGTTTGTGGGGCACCCGAAGAACCGTATTAGTGTGATGATACATGCCGTTTTACCCGCTCACCGTCTGTACCTGTGGTTCCAGAACGCGAGGCGGAGATCCTGAAGCCTCTGGCCAGCGTGGAGGTGGTGGAGAAGGAGGAAGCCAAATTTGATACGGAGATATCTGAGGACGATGTGGTCGGGGAATGGAAGCTGAGGGGTCAGGTGTTGGCCAGGACTCCGGTAAGAGTTTTAAAAACACCTCAGAGCGAGTTTAAAGTTGCTGCCACCGATGAACTTCTAGGAAAGATTTCAGGTGGTGTTCTGTGACAAGTTCAGACTAGATGCTCCTAGATAGAGAGATCCAAAGGTGAAAGGTCAAGAGGAAGGGACTTCACCCTAAATAAGCAGATGAAGATGGATGGTTTTGGTTCTAACGCCATTGTTTTTCAGACGTGTGAAATCAAAGCTGAGGGTAAAAAGAGGTTCCTGACGCTGAAGAACGTCCAGCTGGATCAGGCCGGGGAAGTTTCCTACCAGGCCCTGAACGCCATCACCAGCGCCATGCTCACCGTCAAAGGTACAAACCACGCCCCCTCCGTCTGCTTGTGCCGTCTGTTTCTCTGTGAGGTCAGAGGTCGGCGGCGTCCGTCTGTCTGTGCTTTTGGTGAATAACGTCCCGATTATTCCCGATAGAGATCGAGATGGGCTTTGTGGAGCTACTGAAAGACGTTTCAGTGCCTGAAAAGAAACAGGCTAAATTTGAATGCTCCATCACCAAGGAGGTGTCAAAGGTCATGTGGTTCAGGGGGGCGGAGATTGTGACCCCCGGCCCTAAATATGAAATAATAGACGATGGGATGAAACACATGCTGATCATTAACAGCTGTGAGTTTGATGATGAGGCTCAGTACACCATCGAGGTGTTGGGTCAAAGGTCGAGCGCTCAGCTCAAAGTGGAAGGTAAGTGGTGGCCAGAAACGCTTCCTGTTTCCTGTTTCCTATTGTTTTTCCGTGTGTGTGTATTTTTATACAGTCACTATCCCTGTATGTTTACTATTTTTAATTTTTTTAAATCTTTTTATATTTACTAGTTTTTATATTTATAGCACTATTTTTGTAAATATACATTTTTATTTTAAATCACGTTTACTAATCTTTTGAAATCATTGACTGATTCATATTTACTATTTTTCTATATTCGCTATTTGTGTGTATATTTACCATTCGTGTATTTTCACATTTTATTTTATATTTTTAAAACTATTTCTCTCCATTAACAAATTTTTATTTCAAATTGAAAATTTTTACTGATTTTTTAAAATATGTATCATTTTCAGACGACAACTCATTTCTTTCTATTTATCATTTTTCATAAATATTTGCAGCGATTGTTCTTTTACGTTTACAATAATATTTTTCATTATTCAATATTTTCACATATTAAGTAATTTTTTTTTTAATATAAATATATATATAAAAAATGATTTTTATATATTCACAGAAATCTTTCAAAAGATTATCAATTATATTCTTGAATATTAAATAGACATTATATTTTTTCTATTTTACTATTCTCCGTAGAAGGTTGTGATTCTGTGTCTGTGGCATCGCTACATCGTCCATCCGTCCGTCTGTCTGTCTGTATATGTGAACCCCTCCTCCCCACCTCCTGATGTGTGTGAACCCCCACCCTCCCCCCCACCTCCTGATGTGTGTGAACCCCCCCCTCCCCCCCACCTCCTGATGTATTGTCGAATGTATTGCAGGCATGAGGCTGAAGTTTGTGCAGCAGCTTCAAGACCGAACCGTGAAAGAAGGTAAAACGGCTCGTTTCGAGCTCGAGCTCACGCACGACAATGTGCCGGTGGTTTGGTACCGCAATGAGGTCAAACTCCACGTGGGCCGAACGGTGCTCATTCACGTGGAAGGAAAGAAACACGTCCTAGAAATGAGGACGGTGTCTCTAGACGATACCTGCCAGATAAAGGCAGAAGCCAAAGGAATTAAATCTGTGGCCAAAATGACCGTCATAGGTAAAAACACACACACCTCTGCTGTTCGTAATGTTATGGCTGATTTCACGAAATCTGTATCCGTTACATTTGCAGCTCTTCTTTTCTTGTCTGAAATGCATCATATGTTGATGATGATGATGATGATGACTGTATTTCTATGTTTTTCCATCATTTAAATGATTATTCTGGTTAATTTCCGCTTTTATTCCCATATTTTCTCCCTCATCAATGTTTGAATTTTGTTTTTCAACATGAAAAACAAAACATTGGTTCTGTAGAAGAAATTAAAGGAATTCAAAATATTTTTGTTAGAATTTGAGAAAAAAGAAAAGGAATAAAACAGTTCTGAGAGAAGGTGCAAAGCTAGGATGTTGAACTTTACTATATTGTATTTATATTTACTATTATTTATTATACTTATTATTAAAGTGAAAAACAATGTCTGTCTTTATAATAACACAAATATTTACTATTTTTGTATACTTTCACTACTTTACAATTATTTATTATCCTTTATATTACTTTTTCTATATTTACTACTTTATAAATATATATTAAAAAAAATTCCTTCATACACTATTTCCTTATTTAAAATAGAATTATTATATATTATCAATTTTTTTATATTTTCAAAAATACAATACATATTTACTAGCTTTATATATTCACTAACTTTTAATGTTTATAATAAAACTTCTATATAATCACTTTTTTTTATATTTTTAATAGTATTTTTCAAATATAAACTATTTTTGTTTATTTAAAATCACGTTCTTACATTCTTCTTACTACTTATTTATTTTAAATTGATTTTCTATATTTACAATAATACTTTTATTTATATTTACCATTTCATATATTTACATATACGGTTTTATATCATTAAAATAATATTCTAAATATTCACTCCCTCTCTGTAATCATTATTCTTATAATTTAAAACAATTTTTGTGCTTAAATATGGAACTTAACTACCATTTATTTTATTTAGTATAAAATTGTACATATCATTATATTTTTTTCAAAAACATTTTTTATGATTCTCTCATGAAAAAATGGTCAAATATTTGAAATGACATCAAAGTCAGGCTAAACCAAAGATTGTTCCGTGACATCAAAGTCAGGCTAAACCAAAGATTGTTCCGTGACATCAAAGTCAGAGATTTTCCCGCCCTGTGTCTGACCGCGTCTCCTCCTGTGGTCCAGAGGGCGACGCCGTCTTCGTGGTGAAGCTGAAGGACTTCACGGCCACGGAGAAGGACGAGGTGAGCCTGGACTGCGAGCTGAGCAAAGACGTTCCCGTGGTCTGGTACCACAGCGGGAAGGAGATCACGGCCTCAAAGGTGGTGGTGATAAGGTCAGAGGGCATCCGCAGGTCTCTGGTCCTCAAGAAGGTGGAGCAGAGCAACGAAGGCAAATACGTATGTGACTGTGGAACGGATAAAACGGCGGCCGCCATCACAGTAGAAGGTGAGGAGAGAGAGCTCCTTCAAAGTAAAAGCTGGCCGTCAAAATCCAAGTTGTTTAGAAAAGAAAACAGAAATTTTCACAAAAGAAACATTCAATCCTGACATCTGTGAAACCTTTTAACCACAATCTCAATTTATTTCTTTTTTTTTTTATAGATACTTTTGTTCAAAGAAGTTTTTTGAACATTATTTTGAAAATCCAATTTGCGAAAGATGTGAGAAAATAATTTGAGAAAAGAGATAAAGTTTGGAGTTTGTTCTCAAAACTTGTCTTGAATTTCATAAAATATTTGACTATTCTTAGTTTGTAATGTTGAAATTTGTATTTTGTAAACGTAAAACGGTTTAAAGAAGTTTTTACATTAAATTCTTTCAAGACTTTTGGAGAATTTCGAAACAGAAATTCTGAAAAACAACCAAGAAATGTCTTATTTCTTTTTCCAAAAAGATCCTTTAATAGTTTAATTTTTACTCGTGTGTGAATTTTACCTCCTTGTTTTTAAACGTTTGTAATTTTCTTCGTAACCTGCAGCTCGTGACGTGAAGGTGGTGCGGCCGATTTACGGCGTGGAGCTGTTCGATGGAGAGACGGCTCGTTTCGAGGTGGAGATCTCTGAGGACGACGTTCACGGCCAGTGGAAGCTGAACGGAGAAGTTCTGACGCCGTCGTCTGTGAGCTCCTCGGACCTTTTTTCTCCTCCTCGCTGATAAACAGATAAACTTGACTTCCCCCGTTAACGGCCGTTGGTTTCTTCCGCAGGATGTCGACATCGTGGAGGAGGGCGGCAAACACACGCTGATCCTCTACAACTGTAGAGTGGCCATGACCGGCGAGGTGGCGTACGCCGCCGCCAACGCCAAATGTTCGGCCAACCTGAAGATCAAAGGTAACGTGACATCATCGTCCGGCAGGAAACATCCCAGACGGATTCAGGATTCAGGATTCAGGTCCTGGTCCGTCTGTAGACCTTCACCCAGTGATGAAAACCCAGTCTGGTGAAACGTGATCAAAGATCAAACGTCTGTCCTCCTCTTACATTCTACTTCTTCTCCGTCTACACAGGCTTCTCTTCCTCCTAACTGCTGCCTTTCCTCCTTCTATCTACTGCTTATCCTCCTCCTACCATCTTTTTCTCTTTCTATCTTCTGCTTCTCCTCCTCCAGTCTTCTTCTTCTCCTCCTCCAGTCTTCTTCTTCTCCTCCTCCTGTCTTCTTCTTCTCCTCCTTCCATACAGGGATCTCCTCCTCCCAACCTCAGCATCTCTTCCTCCTCCCGTCCTCTTCTCCTCCTCTTATATACTCCTCTTCCTTCTTTTTCTCCTCCTATCTTCTGCTTCCTCTCCTCTTTTTATTCTTTATCGGTTTCTTCTCTTCATGCTTCTCCTCGTCCTCCTCTCCTCCTCCTTCTTGTTCTCCTAATTCTCCTTCCCCTTCTCTCATCCTCCTACCTTCTTTTCTCCTCCTCCTTACCCCTCATATCCTCCTCCTTCACATCCTTTGTGTTTCTTCCTCCCCCTCTCCTCGTCTCACTCCCCCCTCCTTATTCTCCTTTTTCTCCCCACACTCATTACCCATGCCTTGTAGCTCCAGCCTCATCACCACTCCTCCTCGCTCTCCTTCAGGCTCCTCTTCTTCTTTTTTTTTCCTCCAGAACTTCCGCTGAACTTCCTGACGCCTCTGAGCGACGTCCAGGTCTACGAGAAGGACGACGCCCGGTTCGAGGTGGAGCTGTCCAGACCTCCCAAGACTTTCCGCTGGCTGAAGGGATCTCAGGAGGTGCAGAAAGGAGACGAGAAGTACCAGACCCAGGAGGAGGGAAACGTTTACGTTCTCTCCATCCGGTCGGCCGCCTACGACGACGAGGCCAAGTACATGTTTGAGGCCGAGGACAAGAGGACGGCGGCGAAGCTGGTGATCCAAGGTCAGCGGGATTTTAGAGAAGCCCCGAGATCCGATGATGGAGTTTTTATATTCTGTTTTTATATTTGTTTAAAAAGAAGAAATATTTACTCGTGTTTCATCAGAGGTTTTTCTTTTTTTAAGGGTCTTTTTCAAATGTAATTAAACTGATTGTAGGTTTTTAGACAAATGAAAGACATATTCTCTTGTTGGGTCTGATTTGAATATTTTACTGCATTTTTGGCATTTTATCTAATTTTTTCACGTTTTTAAACTACCGGCTGTTTATATTCCAAACGTTTGATTTTTCTCTTAAAAATAAAACGCATTTTTTTATTTTTGGTTGTAGTTCAATTTTCAAGGTTTTTTTGTTTTGTTTAATTACTTTAACGAAAAATGTATCAATCAAATTTGTATTCAAACAAATCTGTCCTTATTTTAAGTTGAAATTCGTCAGTTTCGCGTAAAATGTAAAAACAATTTCTATTTAAAAAAACAAAAAATGTTTAAGTACCTTTAGATTAATTAGTTTAATTATACTGTAAAAACACAAAAAGTCGCATCTGTTTTAATCTTACCAAATTTTATATAAAAAAAATAGGTTTCTATTTTCAAAAAGTCTTTTTCGATTCATAAATTCTTCTTATTTGCTTTTACACAAAATGAATTAAACTGATCATATATTTAGGTTTTCTCTAAATATATTTGGATATAATTTGACTTTGATTTCAAACATGAAACATTCTTCATAGTTGATTAAAATATCAACATTTCAATTTTGGGTTCATTTATTTGACCCAAAAATGAAACCAGAAATATAATATTGAAATTGCGTTTTCGTTAAAAATGTCATGTTTTTCCTTAATTTGATAACAAACATTTGTTTTTATCCGGTTTTATTTAATTTCCCTTTATTCAAGCTTTGTGCTTGAATAATTTAGCAGCTAGTTTGATGAACACATAAGTGTAAAATATAAGTTTTCTTACCTGTAACTACATGTTACTGTTAAAATACAAAAACTCATTAATGTTAAAAAAAAAAGTACCGATTTCAGAAAAAATAAGGATTTTTTTATCTTTTCTTAGTGATTTTATTTGATACATTCTTATCGTTTAAACCTTTTGGACAAAATATAAAACTCGTACTTTATTTTTTGTCTTACTTGAATTTCAAGTGTCGTTTTATATTAACACAAAGTTAAACAAAAATGCCGGTTTATATCCGACCGTATTATTTTTTCTTAAAAACACACTTTATTCACTGGTGAACAATTTAGCAAGAATTTTCCCTTTTTCAACCAGTGAAAACTATTTGAATAAATCCAAACAAAGAAACGCGGATAATAGATTCATGTCGGATACCCGAGTCTTATTTAAGATCGCATTCGTCTCTTCACTTGTTTGTTTCCGTTCTTTTCCGCGTCAGGAATCCGTCTGGAGTTTGTCAAACCCATTAAAGACGTGACGGTGAAGGAACGGGAAACAGCCGAGTTCAGCGTGGAGCTCTCCCACGAAAAGATCCCGGTGGTCTGGTTCAGAAACGATGCGCGTCTGCATCCCAGTAAGGTGGTCCACATGTCGGATCACGGGAAGATCCACACGCTGGCCTTCAAGGAGGTCACCATTGACGACACATCCATGATCAAAGTGGAGGCCATGGACAAGGCGGTGACGGCCATGCTCACTGTCGTCGGTCAGTTCGGCTTTTTCTTCAAACGTTCCGAACGACTCAAACTCCGATATTTGATTGAATATTTTTTTGGATTGTAAAAGTCTTAACTGGTGGATTTTTTTTCTCCGCAGAGGGCGACCTGTACTTCACCACCAAGCTGCAGAACTACACCGCCGTGGAGAGGGACGAGGTGAAGCTGGTGTGCGAGCTGAGCAAGGCCATCGCCGATGTCAAATGGTTCAAGGACGGGAAAGAGATCACGCCCACCAGGAACATCGCCATCACCACCGACGGCAAGAAGCGCATCCTGACCGTCAGGAGGGCGGAGAAGAGCAACATCGGAGAATACACCTGCGACTGTGGTTCCGATAAAACCACAGCCAACCTCAACATCGAAGGTAGTCAGACGGAGAAAGTCCAGGAGAAACTTCCGTTTATTTCGACGTCGAAGAGGTTTTCACTCTTCCGGTACTCGGAGTCTCTATTCAGGAAAGGAAAATGATTCCTTTTCCGGTTTTGGTTCAAATATTTGCAGCAGCGTTTTAAACTGGTCGACAACCTTTGATGTGTTTGACCAAAATGTATCAAAAATCTTCCTGGGGATCAAAAACGACACAAAGAGTTTCTTCAGAGTTTAGAAACAGGAAGTGTTCCGCTACCTCAGATTTCGGCGTATGCAGCGGCGTATCACCAGCATAGAGGCAGAGCGTAATTAAATAGAATAACCTTTTTCGCATATAAATGTGTAGATCGTTCTTATAAAGCGACGTACCATTCAAGATTCAAGAATTTTATTTGTCGATTTTGCTTTACGTCCAGGACAAACACAAAAATTGAAATGTCGTTTCTGTCTCTCCTTAAGAAATAAAAAAACATATATATATATAAAATACCCCTGAGAAATGCAATAAGATAAAAAATCAAATAGACTAATACCATAAATATAAATATACATGCACACAACGCCTAAATCTACCTGTGTACAACAGTGCAGTAGAAAACTATATCATCAGCATAGAAGGAGAGAAAAATTCCCTATTAAAGAAGTTTGTTTGAAAGGGATCGACTTTTTTGAAAATATCTAGCTGTGGTTCTTCTCTAGAACCAAACAATAATCTGGTTTAGGTTTAAGGCAAACTTGGATTAAGGTCTACGCGTCTCATGCATCAGCAAACGATTAGTGACGCCTGATGAAATGGATGAATAAATTCAGACGGATTAACAACCAGCATCTCAGATTAATCGTGTTTGAATTTTCTTTCTTTGTTTTAATGACTTTCTTCTCCTTCTGTTCAGCGCGGGACATCAAAGTTGTCCGACCACTGTACAGCGTTGAGGTGACAGAGACGGAAACAGCCAAGTTTGAGACGGAGATTTCAGAGGATGATGTTCATGGAAACTGGAAACTGGGTGGAGAAGCTCTGCATCAGTCCCCTGTGAGTTCACAAGAGAGTCCGCTATGGCGTTCACGGTTGGCGCCGAAACTCCCGGAGTACCCGGCAACTCCGTAGCATCAGGAACGCAGTACATTAAGTCATATTTTATTGTTGAAACGTCTGTTTACGTGATGAATAAAATGTCTCCCGTCAGGATGTGGAGATTAAGGAGGAAGGAACCAAACACATGCTGATCCTCTACAACGTCCGCATGGACATGGCGGGAGGGGTCGACTTCTCGGCCGCCAACGCCAAGTCCAACGCTCAGCTCCGGGTGAAAGGTGAGAGCATTCATCCGTCATTTGGAGTTTCTGTCGAAAGCTTTTACGTCCAAAGTCTCGGTTTTTATATCTTTTAATTTCCTTTTTTTCCTCCTTCATGAATCAGATATTCAGTTTATTTCGACAAAAACTGATTTTTACTCAACGACGAAGTGAATAAAGTATTTTTTTATACAAATATGACTCAAAATATATAATTATTTTAATTATTTTCGGAGTGAAAACCCCAAACAAATATTCATTTAAATTAGTTTATAGATTTTCAAATGGATTTTGTTTAGAATTTCCTAACTATATAAAAATAGTCTAAACCTATTTTTGTGTTTCTATCTGAAAAATTAGTAGCAGGATATTTATTTTAGCCTTTAAGGTATATAATACGTAAACCTAATATTACCTTTATTAGCATGCCAAGATCATTCCCTTAACAAAAAAAAAAAAACTTTATATAAAAATACAAAAGTCATGGAAATTATTCCACGTGATTAAATTCATTTCTTTCAGCATAAATTAAATATGTGGATAAAACTTGGTTGGATTTTGAATTTAAATCATTTAATCCTAGTTATTACTACTTGGATTAGTGCAAACTTAATTTATTAAGGTTGACACTAATAGATCCAACTTAACTTCATAGAGTAAGTCCCATTAATTTTGTATTAATCAACTTATTCCACTAAACGGGGTTTATCTAACTCAAATAAAGGGAACTGGTCCCACAAAGAAAAGAATTTAATCACGTGGAACAAAAGCTGTATGCGGCTTAAATCCACGAATCCTGTCGAGGGAACGATGTGAAGAGGAAACAGAAATGTAAGTTTCCATAGAGCAACAAACGCCGTCGTTTAACTTCATGTCAGCCAGACCGAATCCTGTAAAAGTGAAGTTGTTGAACGTTAAATGGTGTTTCGTTTCTTTCTGGAGTGGTGTGAGTCGGTTTGGATCCGTTCCCTCTGAGCGGCGCTCGGTGTGGAGGATCTCCGTCACCTCCTCAGGTTATTTTGGACCCCTTATCTGAGGGTTGGGGTTCCTCTCTGATTGGAGGAGCAGCGACTCACAAACCTCCTGAGAGGAGCCGGATCAGTAGAGGACGATCAGAGAGATGCATGCTGGGCCGTTTAACCATGTCTTCTCCTCCTTCTTCTTCTTCAGCTCGCTCCATCGGACTGCTGCGTCCCCTCAAGGACGTGACGGTGACGGCGGGCGAGACCGCCACCTTTGAGTGCGAGCTGTCATACGACGGCATCGCTGTGGACTGGTTCCTGGGAGGACAGAAGATGGAAGCCAGCGACCGGGTGAGTCCGCCGGACCCGGAACCGGGATTAAACTGAACTTGTATTAGTCTTAAAAGTCCAGAAAAGTGTTTTCAGAATTAAGAAAGGACTTAATTTACACTCAAAAAAAATTCATTTCATTTGCAGCATGTCCAATTTTATTAAATATTTTTACTTAAAAAAGTTATTTCATGGTCATTTCTAAATCCAGCATTGAGGTCATTTCCTGTTAATGTCTGGTTTCTCTTAAAACTGCAATGTTTTCTAGTGTTACACTCAAAAATGTATAAAAAAATTCTTGCAAATTTCTTGCATGATTTCATTGATATTTCATTAAAGTTTCAACGTCACGGAAGAGAAAACTTAAAAAAACATATAAAAGTGTAGCAGACGATAAAAACAGTGACTTTATCTTCATTTAAGTTCTTATTTCTACAGTTTACACATTAAAAAGATCTGCAACCATTCGTTTGTTTTTAAAGTGTTTTTGTTTTTTTATGATCCGGATTCTTTCGGTCCAGAACTCGTTTTTTTCTAGCAGAGATTTTGTTTTGCGGCTTTTTCAACCGAACCCAACGTCATTTTTTACAGTGTTGAAGCTGCAAATTCTCGGCCGCGGTTAAAAATAATCCCGAGATATCGGAGCCGCTGCTGTTATCTTTAACTCCTGCCCGTCAGTCACCACCTCCTTATATGTATGCATGTTAGCATTAGCATGTTAGCATTGGTCAGGAGACTCACTTCCTGTGACGGTTGAGATCCTAAAACATGGAAAACAACAAGTCTAAGGAAACTTAGACTCATCATAACTAGCTAATTTAAAAACTCTTTTTTTTAATCATTATTTATTAAGATAATTATTTATTTAAAAAAAAAAAAATTATTCAAAAAGTATAAAAAGAAACTACAACTTATTTAATAACACAGAAATTATTTAATAGTCAATATATTAATCAAAATAAATTGAAATTTTTATGAAAAAACATTGATTAAAAAATGTCGTAAGGTAGTTTTTAATTTAAAAGACGAAAATATTTAAAAAAGTTATTGAAAAAAATAAATAAAGCAGTATTCTTTCAAATTATTATTTATTATTTAAAATATATATGTATAATTTAAGATATAATCAATATTTTAATCTAAATAGATTAAGTAAAAAATGAAATAAGTCTGTATAAATGATATTTACATGCATCTTAAAACTGATCTGGATTACAGTCCGATTTTTCAATTTCAGCTTTAAATTATTTTCTCTTTAGGTGAAAACTCGGGTGGCGGGTCGCGTTCACACTCTGACCATCAGAGACGTGAAGCTGTCGGAGGCCGGGGACGTCAAACTGACTTCCAAGGACTTCCAGACTCAGGCTCAGCTCATCGTCAAAGGTCAGGCGCTCAAACGCACCGCGGTCAGTGAAGGCATCGCCGCAGGAGGTCAGATCCTTACAGACGTTGTGTTTGTGGTTGCAGAGCCTCCGGTGGAGTTCACAAAGCCGCTGGAGGACCAGACGGTGGAGGAGGAAGCCGCCGCCACGCTGGAGTGTGAAGTTTCCAGAGAGAACGCAGAGGTGAGATGGTTCAGAGAAGGACAGGAGATCAGGAAGACCAAGAAGTACGAAACGATGGCCGACGGGCGTAAGAGAGCGCTGGTCATCCACGGCTGCTCTCCAGACGACGCCAAGATGTACACCTGTGACGCCAAGGAGTTCAAGACTTCCTGTTTCCTGGAGGTCACACGTAAGGACAGAACCTTATTTAACTGAAGGATATTTTGCGGGATTGCTTTGTGTTTTGACGGCGGTCTCTGCGTCCTCAGCTCCTCATGTGGAGTTCACCAAACCCCTGCAGGACGTGGAGGTCCGAGAGAAAGAATCTGCTAAGTTTGAATGCGAAGTGTCCCGCGAGTCGGCCAAGGTGGGTCCACCGACAGACCGCTAGACTCCAAAGTCCCGGTGTCTGGTACATGAACCTGACTCAGTGGTTTTCGTTCTGGTGCAGGTCCGCTGGTTCAGGGACGGCAGCGAGATCAGGAAAGGAAAGAAGTACGAGATCATCGCTAAGGGGGTCCAGAGGATCCTCATAGTCCACAAGTCGGTCTTCGACGACGAGGCCGAGTACGAATGTGACGCCAGGACCTCCAAGACCTCCGGCATGCTCACCGTCGTTGGTGAGAAACAAAAACCCGTCCTTCATTGGTTCTGTTCAATGTAGCTCCGCCTCTTTTGGTCTAAATTCACCAAACCTGGTTTTTCGCCTACAGAGGAGGCGGCCAGGTTCACCAAGAACCTGTCCAACGTGGAAGGAACAGAGACAGACAGCGTGAAGATGATCTGCGAGGTGTCGAAGGCCGGCGCCGAGGTCAGGTGGTACCGAGGAGACGAGGAGCTGCCGGAGGGCGGGCGCTACGAGCAGATCATGGACGGACGCAGGAGGATCCTGATCATCCAGGACCTGAGGATGGAGGACGCCGCAGAGTACAACTGCAGGCTGAGTCCCGCCGTCAGAACGTCCGCCACGCTCAAACTCAACGGTGAGGAATCCCGAGAGACGGGTCATCGTGTCCCGATCCCTCGCCCCGATTCTAACGCACTGATTAAGAATGGCGACGTTTAAATTCCTACGCTACGTAGTTTAGATCAAAGTGGTTAGCAAAATAAACTTCATTTGACTCCCACCGTCTTCCTGCCTACAGAACTGGCGGCCGAGTTCATTGCTCGCCCTCAGGACCAGGAGGTGGTTGAGGGCGAGAAGGCGGAGTTCGCCTGCTCCGTCTCCAAGGAGACCTACGAGGTCAAGTGGTTCAGAGGTGACAAGGAGGTGGAGGCCGGGGAGAAGTACGCCATCATCAGCGAGGGGAAGAGGAGAGCTCTTATTGTGAAAAACTGTGCGCTGAAGGACGATGGAGGCTACGTGGCCCACATTGGCGCCGTGAAAGCCTCCGCCGAACTGTTTGTTATTGGTAAGAACCTCCACCCACCACCTCCTCCTCTTCTGCCTCCACCCACTTCTGGAGCGAAGTCTTTGGTCCTAATGATGTTTTGTTTTCAGAGAAACTGAGGATCATCACGCCGATCAGAGACACGGAGGTGAAGGAAGGAGATGAGATCGTCTTCAACTGTGAGACGAACACGGATGGAGCCAAGGCGAAGTGGCAGAAGAACGAGGAGACCATCTTTGAGAGCAGCAAGTACATGATGACCCAGAGGGACAACGTCTTCGCCCTGAGGATCAGAGACGCCAGCAAGATCGACGAGGCCGCCTACACCATCAGTCTGATCAATCAGAGAGGAGAGAGCGCCAAGTCCACCGCTAGCGCCAAGGTTTCAGGTCAGTAATGTTTCACTGTATGAACCTGGACTGTTTCACTGTGTGAACCTGGACTGTTTCACTGTATGAACCTGGACTGTTTCACTGTATGAACCTGGACTGTTTCACTGTATGAACCTGGACTGTTTCACTGTATGAACCTGGACTGTTTCACTGTATGAACCTGGACTGTTTCACTGTATGAACCTGGACTGTTTCACTGTATGAACCTGGACTGTTTCACTGTATGAACCTGGACTGTTACACTGACTGAACCTTGACTGTTTCACTGTATGAACCTGGACTGTTTCACTGTATGAACCTGGACTGTTTCACTGTATGAACCTGGACTGTTTCACTGTATGAACCTGGACTGTTTCACTATGTGAACCTGGACTGTTACACTGACTGAACCTTGACTGTTTCACTGTATGAACCTGGACTGTTTCACTGTATGAACCTGGACTGTTTCACTGTATGAACCTGGACTGTTTCACTGTGTGAACCTGGACTGTTTCACTGTATGAACCTGGACTGTTTCACTGTGTGAACCTGGACTGTTTCACTGTATGAACCTGGACTGTTCCACTGTATGAACCTGGACTGTTTCACTGTATGAACCTGGACTGTTTCAGTGTATGAACCTGGACTGTTTCACTGTGTGAACCTGGACTGTTTCACTGTATGAACCTGGACTGTTTCACTGTGTGAACCTGGACTGTTACACTGTGTGAACCTGGACTGTTTCACTGTATGAACCTGGACTGTTTCACTGTATGAACCTGGACTGTTTCACTGTGTGAACCTGGACTTTTACACTGTGTGAACCTGGACTGTTTCACTGTATGAACCTGGACTTTTACACTGTGTGAACCTGGACTGTTTCACTGTATGAACCTGGACTTTTACACTGTGTGAACCTGGACTGTTTCACTGTATGAACCTGGACTGTTTCACTGTATGAACCTGGACTGTTTCACTGTATGAACCTGGACTTTTACACTGTGTGAACCTGGACTGTTTCACTGTATGAACCTGGACTGTTTCACTGTATGAACCTGGACTGTTTCACTGTATGAACCTGGACTTTTACACTGTGTGAACCTGGACTGTTTCACTGTATGAACCTGGACTGTTTCACTGTATGAACCTGGACTGTTTCACTGTATGAACCTGGACTTTTACACTGTGTGAACCTGGACTGTTTCACTGTATGAACCTGGACTGTTTCACTGTATGAACCTGGACTGTTTCACTGTATGAACCTGGACTTTTACACTGTGTGAACCTGGACTGTTTCACTGTATGAACCTGGACTGTTTCACTGTATGAACCTGGACTGTTTCACTGTATGAACCTGGACTTTTACACTGTGTGAACCTGGACTGTATTCTGTCTCCCAGCGGAGAAGCTGAAGTTCCTGGACGCCATCGAGGACGTTGAGACCCAGGAGAAGAAGACCATCAGCTTCGTCTGTAAGGTGAACCGGCCTGAGGTGAAGGTCCGATGGATGAAAGCTGGACAGGAAGTGCCGCTCAGCAAACGCATGGTCTACCGAGTGGACGGCCTCAAACACACGCTGACCATCAAGGACTGCGTGATGGACGATGAGGGCGAGTACACTGCGGTGGTCGGAGACGACAAGTGCGCGGCGGAGCTGATCATCAGCGAGGCGCCGACAGACTTCACGGCGCAGCTCCGAGACCAAACCATCACTGAGTTTGAGGACGCCGAGTTCACCTGCAAGCTGAGCAAGGAGAAGGCTGTAGTGAAGTGGTTCAGGGACGGACGTGAGATCAAAGAGGGACCCAGGTATGACGTCATCGGGGGGCGGGGTCAAGAGATGAAGGTGTTTTCAGGACATACTAGAAAAAGTCTATAAACAATGTAAACATTGATCTCCGGCGTTTTAAAGTTGAAATGAATGGAGGGTGAAAGAAATTAGACAAACTAAGAAAAGAAAATTTAACTTAACTTGATGAAATTTGCCAACCGCCAAATACGACACCTCGATACGATAAAGGCTAAAGCGCCGCCATTAGGCGTCCAAGACGAGGAGTCACGGATTCTAATCAGATTTCATTACTCTTAAAAATTAAGATAGTTCTTAAAAGAAACAGTCGTGGACTTTGAGGGTCGTTTTACTGAGTTTTTTTTCTATTTTCATAAATAGAAAAAAATTCAAATTCAAGTTAAATTATTTCTAAATATTATTCACAACACATATTTATATATGTGCTATTTCAATTAAGTCTTAAAATTCTCATAGAAACAACCAAAAAGTAAATCAATTCATATATTTTATAAATAATGAAAAATATATTTAAAAAAAACATAAAAATTATTTTTTTTATTTTTTTCGCCAAAAACATTATTTAAAATAATTTCATGGGAAAAAATCTATATTTGTCCAACATTACAAAATTATAAATAACCAAAATAAATAAATACATTTTATGAAAACTATTTTTGCTTTTTAAATGCAAATTACTTCGTAATAACTTAAATGAAACGTCAAGAAAATGCTTCTATTAAATCTCAAGAATGTTGAATAATAATCAAAAACAAGGAGAAAAATGTTAGGTTTCATATAGAAAAAATTGAAAACAAGGTTAGAATATAAATATATTTCGGTTAATAAAGATGGCCATATAATTAGGAAAATAAAATAAGTTAGTCATGACAAATGACAATATTGTCTCTTGTTCATTATTATCGTAAATGTAATTTATATTTTCCTCTATCTGTGCATCTTGTTGTCCTTCTTTATAAAATCCCTATCATACACTTTTACATATTAATGACGTGCGCGTGTTCACCCGCAGGTATCACATGGAGAAAGAAGGGAAGACGTGCCGACTGATCATCAAGGTGTGTCGACCTGATGATGAGTGCGAGTACGCCTGCGGCTTAGACGAGAGGAGGACCAAGGCCCGACTCTTCGTCGAAGGTAAACAACTTGCGGAGAGTAAACACTTAACTCAGTAATTTGGATAAGTTGGATGTTCTTTTATAAACTATTTAACATTTACTCTCATTTTCTTTACGATCTCCCGCAAAATTACTTCTTTTTTGAAACAGTTTTATACATTTCTTCAAATAAACAATTTAATTTGAAACAATGAAATATGAATTTTATATAAATGCTGTTAGAGTCAGGACAAAGAAGAGGAGAGTTTATAGATTTATAGACATGTCATGAAAGAGACCAGAAGTAGAGGACCGACAACGGAGCCCTGAGGAACTCCTCGTATAACAAATGTGTAAAATGGAATTTGGACATGTGTCCTCTGTGACTCTACTTTCACCGATAACTAGAGGAAGATTCAAGCTCTCATCTCGATGTCTCTTAGGTGACTGAGAATCACCTCCGGGCTTTTAAAGCACATTTTGTACGTTTATCGAAAAATGACTGATTAGAAACATCCCAAAAAACAAGGCCTGCGTGTTTGAATAAAGGTGCACCACATTTGCATTTTTATTAAATGACCTTTACTCTAATTTTATCAGTGATCTTCTTCAAGGGACTTTCAAATATTATGTTTGCGTATATGTCGACGATACCCTTATATCTATGGAAATATTCATGCCAACATTTTAATTTTTTCTATTTTTAGTCATTCGTATATTTGGTCCAGAAAGGATAGGGAACTCAGTCAAGAACTTCTCTTCTCATTTAAATCCTTACGTTTGTTCCGTTTCTCCAGAGACCCCGGTGGAAATCGTCAGACCTCCTCAGGACATGCAGGAACCTCCGGGCTCAGACATCGTGTTTGAGGTTGAGCTGAACAAGGACAGAGTGGAAGTGAAGTGGATGAGGAACAACATGACCATCGTCCAGGGAGACAAGTACCAGATGATCAGTGAAGGCAAAATCCACAGACTGCAGGTGTGCGAGATCAGACCACGAGATCAGGGAGAGTACAGAGTCGTGGCCAAAGACAAGGACGCCAGAGCCAAGCTGGAGCTGGCAGGTGAGTCCACACCGAGGTAACGGTGGAAAGAGGGACTTTAAAATGGACTAGAACTTCAGAACTGAATCAGCCAGTCCACATCAGCAGAATGTGCCTAAAGCAGCAGTGGAACCTGACCACCTGGTTCAAAAACTGAAGGGGGTTTGTTGAACAGAGCATCCTAAGAAGCTGCTGAACATGTAGATCTAGAATTCATATGGATGAAGTTTTAAAAAAATGGGCTCCAGTATTTTCAGGGGAGGCAGTCCGTTGGACTTCAGGTGTTTCTGGGCCTCCCAGAGACTTAAGTGGGAATCAATGAAATCAGATCTAGACATTAAAGACTTCCTTCTAGTTCAGAAAAGTCAAGAGTCCCTGGTACCAGTTTAAACATCAAGTATCTTTCGTTTCCTCTCAAGCCCTTCCAAAGATCAGAACCACCGACCAGAATCTGGTGACGGACGCCGGCAAGCCTTTCGTCATGAGCGTCCCGTACGACGCCTACCCTCGCGCCGAAGCGGAGTGGTTCTTCGAGGGCGCCAGTCTGCCGGTGCAGAATACCGATACCTCCGCTGACAGGACCGAGTACCGCCTCAAGAGCCCCAGCAAGGGGGACAAGGGTCGGTACAAGGTGGTCATCAAGAACAAGCATGGCGAGGCGCAGGCGTTTGTTAACCTGGATGTGATTGGTGAGTCTAGATTCTGCTGGATTCTGTATCAGAGGTAAGCTTGTGGAGTTGTTTAATGTCACCTTGTTGTTTTTTTCAGATGTGCCTGGACCCGTCAAGAACCTGAGAGTGGTCGACACCGCCGACGGTGAGGTCAGTTTGGCCTGGGAGGAGCCTGAGAGTGATGGCGGAAGCAAGATTATTGCCTATGTGGTGGAGAGACGGGATGTGAAGCGTAAGACCTGGACGGTGGCGACGGACCGTGCCGATACGCCGGAGTACTGCGTCAGCGGCCTCCAGAAGGACTCCATGTACCTGTTCAGAGTCTGCGCCAAAAACAGAGTTGGCAGCGGACCCATTGTCAAAACCGAGGACGCAGTCCTGGCCAAGAACAAGTTTGGTAAGAAGCTCCTCCCCTGACATGAACGCACCGGCCCAATGGATCTGTCAAATCACCGATGTGTCTTTTGCATCATCAGATGTTCCTGATGCTCCGGAGAATGTTGCCGTTGCCTCAGTGAACAAGTTTGGTGCAACCGTCACCTGGGAGCCTCCGAAGTCCGACGGTGGCTCAGAGATCACCGCCTATGTGATCGAGCTCCGCGACAGGACCTCTGTGAATTGGGAGGCGGCCCTGGTCTGCGATGCCAACGACCGCTCAGCCGCGCTGAACGACGTGGTGGAGAACAAGGAGTACATCTTCAGAGTCCGCGCCCAGAACAAGGCCGGCATTGGCAAGCCGAGTGCCGCCACTAAACCTGTCAAGATAATGGACCCTATTGGTGGGTGTAAACCGGCGGTCTCAACGTTTGTTTTGTTTCATGTTTGTAAAAACTAATTTGCGTTTGTTTGTGTGCAGAGAGGCCGAGCCCACCTCAGAACCTCAACTTCAGCGACCAGATCAGGTCCGCGGTCACACTGACATGGGAGACACCAGCTAGCAACGGTGGCAGCATGATCACCGGCTACATCATTCAGAAATGTGAAGATGGTACCGACAAGTGGCTCCGCTGCAACCCCAGACTGTGTCCTGACCTCTCCTACCGGGTTCGTCTGGTTTCATCGTTTTTGTCCCTTCTTGTTTCTGTGGACTACAATTGAGTATCGTTGGACCTCTTAGGACCTTACGTCGCCCAACTGAATGAAATTCTTCCTTTGGCCAGGATTTGATACCATGATGGATTTCATCTTGTTTGTTAATCTCTCGGGTGTGTTTGCGCTGAAATTCCTCAAAGCTGACAATTGTCTTTACTCTGATTCTCTTTAGGTGTCAGGTCTGAAAGCCGGTCAAAAATACCTCTACAGAGTTTGTGCTGAGAACGCCGCTGGCATCTCAGACCCGTCTGAACAAGTTGGACCACTGCTGGCGGACGACCCCCACGGTAGACCTACTTTTTTTATAATGATTTTTTTTTTTTTTCTCTTGCATTTTTTGTTAACTTAATTTGCCAAGTAGACACTTTGCAATCCACCGAATGTCAGTCGCCTCCCCAAATTAATCTGAAACATGTCTCTCTTGCTCGTAGTTGGTCCGACCTTCGACCTGAGTGCTTTCAGGAAAGGCCTGGAGGTGATCGTCCCCCAGCCTCTCACCATCAGAGTCCCCATCACCGGATACCCGACCCCCGTTGCCAAGTGGTCCTTCGGCGAGAAGGAGCTGACCAACGCCGATGAACGTGTTTCCATGGTGACAAAACCCACGTACACAGAACTGACCATCTCGCCAAGCGTCCGCCCGGACAAAGGCGTCTACAGTCTGAAGCTGGAGAACGACGTCTCGTCCGTCTCTGGGGAGATCCAAGTCAACGTCATCGGTAATTTCTCAAAATCCATAATACCAATGCCCACCCGATGCATGTTGGGTAATAAATGCCATCAAATATATCCAACCTCTATTTTCCCAGCATGCCCAAGTGCCCCTAAAGACTTCAAGGTGTCTGAGGTGTCCCGACGCCACGTCCACATGATGTGGGAGGCTCCGGAGCACGACGGAGGAAGTCCAGTCACCCATTACGAGATCGAGAAGAGGGAGGTGTCTCGTAAGACCTGGGCCAAGGTAAATCTGAGCCTCAGACAGCGAGCCAGAACTGACTCTACTGCGTGACTCAAAACGTCTTCCAGACTTGACCAAACGTGCAGGAAACTACGCAAAAGTGTCAAATTTGCACATAAGTTGTCATCATATGAACCAAATTGGATCGTGGTACAGAACGCACGGGGATTGGTTGAGTTAACTGTTTCGATATTTATACCGCGAACGCAGTTTTTGTAATTTCTTGACTTGTTTTTAGAGAACAACCTTGAAAATCTCTCAAATGCTCGATATGAATCTTTCCAGCAAACTTGAAGACACATTTTTCATTATCCTTAAATGCTTGAATATCACATTCTAATCTTATTTCAAGTATGTGATGGTCTCATATCTGAAAACATTCTCACTGATATACAACTTAAATACGCCTCGAATGAAGGTCACATGGTCGTGTAAGGCAAGAAAACACAAAAAGCTACTTTTGAGGGGAAAATAAATACTCATATTTGAGCTTTGGCTTATTATGACACACAACATTAATATTGGTAAAATAAAGTTCGAAATGAGATTTCCAACTTATATCACGATCTCTTTTTTGTAAATATCATGTCTAAAAATCTTACCAAGCACAATTTAATTTGTATTATTGGTAGATTCTTTTACTTATTACAAAATAAAAGAAAACCTCGCACATTCATTTTTTCCAGTGAAAATATCCCAAACTAAATTTCTGACATGTTCCTACCCCTCCACCAAATTCCTTACAAAAAGAGAGAAATGCAGGTGAGAACAGAACCTCCCGAGTCGATGTAACAAAAAAAAGACAACATTTTCTTTCGTGATCCAGAGAGTGTTACGTCTCGAGATCTTTCACACCGGACTGAATGTGGCGTTTGGGATAACCCGACTCAAATAAAGTGAAGAAATCCTCCGTAGCTTCTGGTCTTAGCTTTGTGATGATGGTCTTTCAGGTAGCGACCGGCATCCTGGACCTGGAGCACTCGGTGACAGATGTGATTGAAGGGAAGGAGTATTTGTTCAGCGTCATCGCCTGTAACAAGTGTGGACCCGGAGAGCCGGCATATATCGACGAGCCGGTCAACGTCTCCTCTCCCGCCAGTGAGAATCTCTTCTAAAATCAGATCACAGCTACAAAAATATTCAAATATCCAAAATCTGACTTTCATTTCCTTCCTCAGCCGTACCCGACCCTCCTGAAAACCTGAAATGGCGCGACAAGTGCGCCAAGACCATCTTCCTGTCCTGGGAGCCGTCCAAGTACGACGGTGGTTCGGCCATCAGAGGCTACGTGGTTGACAAGTGCCAACGCGGTACCGACAAGTGGGAACCCTGCGGTGACCCGGTCCCAGAGCTGAAGTAAGAGTCTCTCAGGGAGGAAGTTCTATATCAATACCAGAGCGTATCGATAGTTATATTCTGGTTTATTGTTTGAGCCATAGTTGGTGCCTGTAACCCGGTGGTAAAAGCGTCGTCCCTCAACCCAAAGGTTGGCGATGATCCCAGCCCTTCACTCTACGTTCCGTACAGAACTTGAGCAATATCAAATTTGTTCACTGGTTGCCAAAAAATGGCTGCCCACTGCTCCACATGATGGGTCCGATGCCAAGAAACCAATTTCACCACCGTGTATGACTTGTATAAAAGTTTGTGACAAGGCTTTTAGTTGAAAACGAGAAACCAGATGTCGTTTTAACTCCATTGTTGAGACAGGAACATTGGACACTTCTCACCTTCAGCGCTCGCCATCATGTCGGAGATCATTGTTATTTATTTGTTCTCCATTTATTGTTGTTTTCATTCATTATGTGGTGAGAGAAATTCAAGATAATGCCTCGGTTAAAAACACTTCACCATTCTGATATCTTTCTTTCGTGCTCACAGGTTCCAGGTTACCGGTCTGATCGAGGGTCAGTGGTACGCCTACAGGGTCCGAGCCTTCAATAAACTGGGAGCCAGCCGACCCTGCCGGGCCACTGATGAAATCCAGGCTGTCGACGCCAGAGGTAGGCTGGTTAAATCCTGATTAGATTGTGTCAGAAGGACCATGATAGGATGGGAGAGAACTCCAAACAGACGAATATCCTGAAATCCATACTTTAAAAAGTTCATATAGTGGATTAAACCAAAATTTTGTAAATTTTAGTCTACTTCAAGGTATCATTGTCAACTGAGACAAGAAATACAAATACACAAAGAACGCAGACCTATGAAACAATATATAACCGACTGCTTGGAGTACTTTGAAAGTATAATACAATCATGTTGAATGGTATCATCAGCGTATGTAGCGTAACACTACATTCCACCCTAATCGGTGATTCCTTTACAGATTGTGGTTTTTTAGCAAGTCCGTCCCTCTTTTTGTTGTTTGCGCTCATGTTACTGTCATAAATCCCCACAGAACCCCCAGAGATCCAACTCGATGTGAAGCTCCTGGCCGGTTTGACCACCAGAGCTGGTACCATGATTGAGCTTCCTGCTGAAGTCAAAGGAAAACCTGATCCCCGCGTGAAGTGGACGAAGGCCGATCATATCCTGAGGGGAGATGACCGCATTACCATTGACACCCAGCCGGGGCATTCTAAGCTCTCCATCAACAATACCACCAGAGGAGACACCTCCACCTACATCATCGAGGCCGTCAATGCCTGCGGACGCGCCACCGCTACTGTCGATGTCAACATTCTTGGTACTGACCCTGTTTGGAAGCTTAAGACAATCATAAAAGCTCATTTTTTGGTTGTGGTTGACGTTTTAACTTGTCCCCTTTAGACAAACCTGGACCTCCAGCCGCCTTCGACATCTCCGAAATCACCAATGAGTCATGCTTCCTGGCGTGGAACCCGCCCAGAGACGACGGGGGCTCGCCCATCACCAACTACATCGTGGAGAGCCGTCAGACGGACAAAGAGGAATGGGTAAAGCTGTCGGCCACTGTGAAACACACCACATTCAAGGCCTGCAAGCTCACCGCTTTGAAGGAGTATATCTTCAGGATCAGCGCTGAGAACCAGTACGGCATCGGCGCACCAGCAGAACACACGCCAATCATTGCAAAGTATTCCTTCGGTACGTTTTTTTTCTTCTTCACTGTCTAACTCTTAAAATACGGCACCCTTTGAAAACACCCACTGATAACTTCCCTCTCTTGTAGATCCTCCTGGTTCTCCGTCCAGAGTCACTCCCTCAGACATCTCTAAGGACGCTGTGACCCTGACGTGGATGGAGCCGGATGAGGATGGCGGCAGTCCCATCACCGGATACTGGGTTGAGAAGTTCGATCCGGAGACCGACAAGTGGATCAGATGCAACAAACTTCCCCTCAAGGACACAACCTTCAGGTAAATAATCACAGCTGGGACAACTCAGAGGGCGAAGGCCAACGCTTCCGTCACTAAAAAGTGAAGAATGGTTAAAGGGTCACCGGCAGCTGAAACCTAGGATTTGGAATCATGCATGTCTTCAATAGTTTATGAGTTCTCAACAATAATATTTGGTTTTTAATCTGCTGGCTGCAGGGTGAAGGGACTCCCCACCAAGAAGAAGTGCTGCTTCCGTGTTCTGGCTGAGAATTTGGCCGGACCTGGAAAACCGAGCGCCGAGACCGATCCAGTCCTCATCAAAGATCCCATCGGTATGTCACATGTCAATCAGCGCCGTCTTTTCAGAGTTGTTAAAATAGGGATCGGGAGAATCCTAAAAACGCCGCACTCTTGTTCAGATCCTCCTTGGGCTCCTGGTAAACCCGTCATCAGGGACATCGGCAAGACCACTGCGCTGCTGGCATGGATGCGGCCGGAGCATGACGGCGGGGCAAAGATTGAAGGCTACATCATTGAGTTCCAGAAGGCTGGAAGCGAAGAGTGGATCCGAATCGCTGAGGATATTCCTCAGACCGAACACCAGCTGAAGGGACTGATTGAGAAGCAGGAGTACTCGTTCCGGGTCAAGGCTGTCAACAAGGCAGGCGAGAGCGAACCCAGCGAGCCCAGCGAGCCCGTGGTCTGCAAAGAGAGACTTTGTAAGTAGCATGGATGGCCAGTTAGTTGAATCTGAGAGGATTATAGTCTCTTATATCAGGTGTTCCTGGTCCAGAAGAACCTTTTCGTTCTGCTCCCCTCAAATAATCGTTGTTAGATCTCAAGTATTCGTCTCAACCACTGTTTGGTTTATTGGTGGTTAGTAAAAAAACAGGAAAAATGTTCTGTTGAAGGTACTTAGTTCCTGGAGTAACTCCCAGAAACGTTTGGTTTCGAAGTTCCTTATCGGAACAAAGTGTCCATCCATTTATTCAGTTCCCCTTTAATATTCGTTCTCAAAGTCCGAATTTTAGAGCTCACCCAAGAACTTATCCGTAAACACGACCTTCCTTTCATCCACCTTGTAACATTCCACAGACCCTCCATCCGCTCCTCAGTGGCTGGAAGTGGCCAACATCACCAAGATCAACGCCGACGTGAAGTGGCAGGCGCCCAGCAGCGATGGCGGTTCACCCATCACCAACTACGTGGTGGAGAAGAGGGACGTGAGGCGGAAGAGCTGGCAGACAGTCGACACCACCGTCAAGGAGCTTAAGTACACAGTTTCTCCCCTCAACGAAGGATCGCTGTACGTGTTCCGTGTTGCCGCGGAGAATGCCGCGGGAATGGGTGAATTCTGCGAGCTGGAGGACGCCGTGCTCGCCAAAGACACTTTCAGTAAGTACTGAGAGAAAGAGCTGTTGAGATATTCTGAGACAGAAAACCCACTCCAGAGGATGGACCCTGTTGATCTGAATGACCCGGTGACCTTAGTACCACCTTCTGGGACCTTCAGTGTTACTGAATGGAGCCAGTAAGACGAGAAGAAACTCTCTGGTGTTAATGTTAGTCATGTTCTCTGCAGCAACTCCTGGACCTCCTTATGCCCTGACAGTGGTGGAGGTCACCAAGAGACATGTGGAGCTGAAATGGGAACCTCCCAAGAGCAACGGTGGAAGACCCATTACCAAGTAAGACAAGTTGCTGTAAAACTAACCCCAGATACACCAGAACTGCAAGCTGCTACTCAAGTCACCTTCGACAGAGCCAAAAAGTTTTAATTGAACACAACGCATTGACCAGAACCGAGCCCTGGCATTCCATACCAGCAGGTGGCAGTGGTCCACCTTAAAAACCATAAGCTCAAGGACTGCAGATATGAAAAACGCATTTTTCTAGCATTTGTACTCTCTTTCAACATGTTGACTCTTTTAAACGGTCTTTAGATGCTTTAGTCCTCAGACTGCATTCAACATGCACTGTAAAAAATTGGACACTAAAATTACATTAAAAATAGACAAATGGCGGCAATAAGAGACGGTAAAATTCAAAATCCGCAGTAGTTGCAGTGAATTACCCCATCTCAAGAAAAAGTGAATAACTTTATTCTTAACAGCCAGATTTTGTTGAAAACAGAGTTTTACAGTGAAAATACAAACTTTTGGTAAAATAACAAATGAATAACAGAAAAATACCATAATGTCAATGAGCAACTAATTACCGTTAAAGTATTATTCTTTCTACATTTATCTGGTTTGTCTTGAAATTTACAGTAAAAAAAAAAACGTTAACCAAATAGCGAACATTTCGTCATTTCTACAGACGTTAGAAATGCCGTTTATTTTTCTGGGATATCGTTTACTGTAATTTTATATGATGTCCTCATGAAGAGTTTAACAGTGTATCTGCTTTCTGCTGGTACTGCACATGCTCAACATTTTTATTTTTTATAGTGAACTTAAAATTTTGTTAAATTGTGAACAACCACAGTTGCAAGTATTTTACCATAAATTGTATGGATGTTTTTAAAGTCTGCTTAATTGTGAGAAATCTAGTTGATGGTGGGTACTCTGGGTCAAAAGGCCATGAAGCAGAAGCTCCATCGTACCATCCAGGCTTTGTTCCAAACAGGAGGGCAGAAGTCAAACCCGTGGGTTTTTGTTGGCGTCTGTGTTGTTTGTGAGGCTAAATACAATCTGGCGTTTCAGGTACGTGATTGAGAAGAAAGACAAGGTAGGAACTCGCTGGCTGAAGTGCTGCAAGACTCCCGACAAGGAGACTCAGTTCAAGGTGACGGATGTGGACGAAGGTTCTGAGGTGCAGTTCCAGGTCAGAGCTGAGAACGAGGCCGGCGTCGGAGATCCAAGCGAACCCACCGAGGTCCTCACCATCGAGGATCCAACCAGTAAGAACCATCCACCGTCTCACAGATGAAGGTAGATTCAAAAACCATTCAGGAAGTAAAAAGTTCCTCTCTTTCCAGGCGCCCCATCTCCTCCTCTGGAGGTGAAGGTCCCCGACGCCAGCAGGGAGCACATCAACGTCACCTGGAAGCCTCCAGCCAAAGACGGCGGCTGTCCTATCACCGGTTACCACGTGGAGGTGGCCGAGGCCCGTCCTGAGCTGAAGTGGCTCCGGGTCAACACCAGACCCATCAAGGAGCTCAAATTCAAGATTGAAGACGGAATCAAACCGGAGAAGAAGTACGTCATCAGGGTCCGGGCCATCAACTCTGCCGGTGTCAGCGATCCCTCTGAGATCTCAGACAAGGTCTTCACCAAGGATCCCGACTGTAAGCATCATCAGGGGAACCTTAGAAGAGATCAAAGTAATTGACTCTAGATAATAATCATGTCCTCTGGTCCCAAGGTGCTCCAACCATGGATCTGGAGGCGAAGGATGTGGTCGTGGTCGAGGGCGACAAGCTGCACCTGAACATCCCCTACAGGGCGATCCCAACGCCAAAGATGGCGTGGCAGAAGGACACAGTGGAGTGTAAGGCTGACGACCGGCTCTCCATGACGCTGGAGATGAACAAAGCTCACCTGGAGCTGCTCAGGTGTTCACGGGCCGACGCCGGCGCCTACAGCATCACCCTGGAGAACAGTCTGGGAACCGCCACCGGGACCGCCAACGTTAAAGTCATCGGTATTTGCTCAAATATTAACAAATGCTACGAAAACACGTGAAATCCAACTGACTGAAACTTGATTCTGCAAAATACTAAACATGTGCTCAAATAAATCAATAAGATCTGAAAAAAATACGTTTTATATGCATATATTTGGTATTTATGAGAAGGAGTCATTTATAAATTATCATTAAATATTGTGTCAATGTCATTAAATATTTGTGCTTTTTTTAAATCATATATAGAACAAAAGAATTCTATACATATTAATCTCACCTTATTAATATTAATACTTAATACTACATAATATTATTATTAATATTCATTTCTACTACTATTTTTACTTAAATAAATTTAACTACTAAAATCTACATTTGGATTTTTATTGAATCTAAATTAAAACCCAAATATATATTTCTAATATATATAATCTATATTTGAATGATTATTTGACCTCTAAAAAGATAAAGATGTTTCATAATGATGTTTTGATTTATTTATAATTTAAAATAATTATTTTCTCTATCTTTTAAACTAATTTATTTAGCATAAAATAAAGACGTTTTTGTTTATAATCTTGAATTAGTAAGTAGAATAAGTAAGTAAGCATAAGTAGAAATGTAATTCTAAATAAATAAAATTCAGTATTTTTACAAGTGTATTTATAATTAAAAATTATTATTTAAAATGATTATTGTTCTTATTATAGTTTTATAAGTAGTAGAATTTTTTTTGTAATTCAATTTATTTGCCACCAAAATATAAGACGTATTACATAAAATATTATAATCATAAATAAATAATATTTAAAAAAATTTGGTTTCAGTATTTTTATATTATACAAATTCAAATTAAAGTTTTTTTTTTTATCTTGACATTAATAGGATTTTTATTGTTTAATTTTGTTAAAAATAATTCTCCAAAAAAACTATTTCTTCCCCACGCAGGACTCCCCGGTAAATGTAAAGACATCACATCCAGCGACGCCACCAAGAACTCCTGCAAGATCAGCTGGGAAACCCCAGAGGACGACGGCGGCACTCCGATTCTTAGCTACACCCTGCAGCGCCGCGAGGCGTCCAAGAAGACCTACATGCCCGTCGTGTCTGAAGAGAACATCCTGACCCGCAACGTCAAGGACCTCTACATCAACTGCGAGTACTACTTCAGAGTGAGGGCCGTCAACAAGGTCGGCGCCGGAGAATATCTGGAGCTCCGCAACCCGGTCATCACTGAGGACGCTAAACGTAAGTCCTGGTTGAGAAAGAAGGAACGCGGCGATGATGGAACACGAGAGTGTCCCATCATCGTAACACGCTCCGGTCTTTGTTTGACTCCACAGAGAAACCAGACCCGCCCATCCAGGTGGAGGCGCGTGATCCTACGTCCAAATCCATCACCGTCACCTGGAAGGCTCCGGACAACGATGGCGGCTGTCCCATCCAGGGCTACGTAGTGGAGAAGATCGAGAAGGACGGCGACCGCTACGAGAGAGTCAACCCGAGCCTGGTCCCCGGCTTCTCCTACGTGGTCACTGGCCTGACGGAGGACACCGAGTACCAGTTCAGGGTCCGAGCAGAGAACGCCGCCGGAGTCAGTGAACCGTCCCGTAGCACTCAGCCTATGACGGCCGCAGACCCCGTTGGTACGTAATCCTACAAATCCGCTTTTATTTACGCCGGGAAACGCGACTCAAGCTTTAATTGAACTCTTCCTCCATTTGTAGAAAAACCCACGGTCACCCTCCACGCGCGCGTTCAATCCGGTCTGTGCGTCAAGAAGGGCGACGAGATCCGAATCGACGCCTGCATCTCCGGCTCCCCGTATCCAAAGGTCACATGGTTGAGGAACAACGAGGACGTGACCAAGGAGCCCACCAAGAAGGTCGCCCCGGTGGTCAAGAAGAGGAAGTCTAAGGTCAGGGTCGGTTTTATTTTCTTATTCCATTGTTTTTTAATGTAACTTTTATGTAACCAGGATCGTTCCATCGAGATTAAAATCTGTTTTACGCGAAAAGCCCGGCGAATAAATAATCCCACGATTATTTATTATTAATCATTAATCCGCTCAGATTCCAAGGATTCCATCGTTTAAATTCAGAGAGTACCTACACTCAAAAAAACAATTTGTTCACTGGTAACACTCGATTAAATTAAGTTTTGTTGAGTCAGAAAGTTCCGCAGATAATTCTAAAAAAAGTGTCACTTTTTTTTATAAATCACCAACAAATCTATTTTTACAGTGTTAAATATTGGTCTTAAAGATGACCTCAACTGGTAAACCTAACACAATTGCGTCCTCATGGGTTCATGTAGGCCAGAAATCTTGTGATCTCCCTGAGTCGGACCGCGTTCCGCTTATTTCCGGCCCTGTAGAAGGAGAACCTGAAGTTTATTCAGTGAGTTTCTCCTTCGGTCCTCTAAGGTTCCTGAACCAGAGGAGGTGTTCCTGAGTCCGATGCGTGAGCGTCTGGGTCTTGATCAGACCAGGAGGGGTCAGTCTGCGTTGATGATCCGTGAAGCCATCAGAACCGACCACGGCAACTTCACCATCCAGGTGGAGAATACCCACGGTGTCGCCAGGGCCACCTGCGCCGTCATCGTTCTCGGTGCGTGAGAGCTTCCACCTCCATACCTGATCCTGAAGATCCTCGCCATGACTCTGAGAACTCTGACTCTAACTCAACTCTGTTCCGCCGCAGACAAACCCAGCGCTCCGATCAACTTCACCTTCGATGACGTGAGGAACACGTCGGTCGCCTGCAACTGGGAGCCCCCAGAGGACGACGGCGGAAGCGAGATCCTGAACTACATCCTAGAGAAGAAGGACAACAGGAACGACGCCATCGGCTGGATCACCATCACCTCCACCCTGAAGGGAACCAGCTTCCCCGTCACCAAACTCATCGAGGGCAAGGAGTACATCTTCAGAGTCACCGCCGAGAACAAGTACGGCTGCGGGCCGCCTTGCATCTCCGAACCGCAGGTCGCCAAAAACCAGTTCGGTCAGTAAAGAGCGAAAAAAATATCAATTCATGTAATATTATAAATAATATATGATCAAATGTTACAAAACTTGTGACGTGGTCAACACAAATGCGCAAACAAATAAACAAAACTAAATAAATGAAATGTTTTATACACATTTACTGTTTATGGTTTGTATAAATAGGAATAATATAGAAACTATAATTTCATAGTTTAAATGTATTTTATGGATTAATAGTAGAAATAGCAAAAATTCCATTTTATTTAACTCCCCCCCCCCCCCCCCCCCCCCCCCCCCCCCCAGAGCCACCTGATGCTCCCAACACCCCCAGAGTCCACGAGGTGACGGCGAGCTCCGCCCACATCTCCTGGCACGAGCCCAAAGATAACGGCAGCCCGATCCTGGGCTACTGGATCGAGAGGAAGGAGGTGAACAGCAAACACTGGACCCGGGTGAACCGCGCCCTCCTCAACTCTCTGGAAGTGAAGGTCACCGGCCTGATGGAGGGTCTCACCTACATCTTCAGGGTGTGTGCAGAGAACTTGGCCGGACCCGGACCTTTCAGCGAGCCCACCGACCGCACCGTCGCCATGGACGCCATCCGTAAGTTTGCTGGTGCCTTCATGCAAAAAATACAAATACAACAAAAAAGAAAGTCTATGTTCGGTCCTGCACGAAATCAGGTTCAAGGTTTGAGGGAACTTTTCCTTTGAATGACCTTAAGAGGGTTCTTTCAACCGAGAAACCCACTTTCTTACTGAGAACCCACTTTCTTCTTCTCGGTAAGCAGAACCGTGGAAGAGTGTTTAAACTGTTTGAACCCCCAAATTCACCATTTCTACAAAAACTTTGTTTGTAGAAATTACTGGGAAAAAAAAACATCAAATGGCAAAAATAAAAGACGAAAACGGTATGAATCTGTAGTGTAATGCAGTGAACTACCTTAAATAAAGAAATGGTAAAATACATTGTCATTTATGGTCAGAATATATTGAAAACATGGAATTTAACTTTGTAGTTACAAATTTTGTTAAAATTAACTTGAAAATATCCCTTTTTTCTGGTAATTATCGCCATAAAAGTGTTTTTTCTACCTGACAGAATTTGCTAGTAAGAAAACTTTGATAACCAACTCGAACCACTGAGCATTCCATAAAGTCTACAGAAATAAGATGCTAAATATTTGTTACTTATTTGGGAAATAAAGATGATTTCAATTTTTTTTTAAATAAATGAATTTATTGTAATTTACTGTGATTTCATGTAACCAACGATGTAACTGGACACAGGGTGACATTATATCTATTTATGTTAATTTAGGGTAATGTATTTTACATCCACAGCTGCTGGTATTGGACTGTATCTGTTAATAGATTTTTTTACAGTGCACCGGCTAAAAAAAACTCTCAGATTTTAGTTTGATTTCCATCCTTCCTGCCAGCTATTATCCATCTAACGACCGAAAACCTGCACAGCAAAGATGCATTTATAGAAACACGTTTCCCAAGTTAACGACTAACAGCAGAATCTGATCATTTCCTGTCCAGTTCCTCCCGGTCCTCCCACTCCGCGGATCGTGGACACTGGAAAGGACTCTGCCATCGTAGCCTGGAAGCCACCTCTCTTCAATGGGGGAGGCGACATCCTTGGATACCATGTTGAGAAGGTACCTACAGGAACCTCTCTCTGCGATTCTTGGTTCTGATGCGGTGGACCGATGAAGTTTGACTCTCTTGTTATGTGATGGCAGGTTTTGGCCGGAGAAAAGAATTGGACTCGCAGCACAGAGTTCAGGTGTAAAGAGTTAACGTATACTGTGACCGGTCTGACGGAGGGAGCGGATTACTACATCCGTGTCATCGCCGTCAATGACGCAGGTCCAGGAGCTCCTGGTACGACCGAACCTGTAACCATCAAAGAGCCTCAAGGTGCGGACAGTTGACCTCCAGACATTTCTTTAGAACCCTTCACCCGTCCTAACTATGATGATTTAGCGCCTGACAAGCCTGACTGTTCTTATTCTATGTGTACTTCAGAATCTCCCGCTGTTGATTTTGAGGCCGCCGTGAAGAATGGTGTCTTGATCAAGGCTGGCGAGGTGCTGAAGCTTCCCGCTGTGGTGACCGGGCGACCCCAACCCGAAGTCAAATGGGCCAAAGATGACGCCGAAATCGACAAGAAGCGAATGACGGTGGACACCGTGGGAAAGAACAGCACTCTGTTGATCAAGAAAACTGTTAGGTCAGATCACGGAAAGTACCAGATCTCCGGTACCAACAGCAGTGGCACCAAGACCGCTGAGACCAGAGTGGATGTTATGGGTCAGTGTCAAAGTCTGAAGTGTTGTATTTTTACATAATTAAATAGTAAGACCTGTGATAGAACCCATAGCTGACAATTTTTACCGCCATACGTTTCTGCAGACGTCCCTGGGCCCGTGGTTGACCTGAAGACGGTAGTGGTGACCAAGAAGAACATCACCCTCACCTGGTCCGACCCCCTGGACAACGGCGGCAGCGACATCATTGGCTATGAGGTGCTGAGGAAAGATGCCAAGATGAAGCTCTTCCGTCAGCCCATTGAGACCGCCTCCTGCAAGTGCGACATCCAGGGCCTGCTGGCCGGTGAAGAGTACGACTTCCGGGTCATTGCTAGGAACAAGTACGGTGACGGAATTCCGGCCGATCTTGGACCCATCCTAGCGGAGACCCCGAAAGGTAGGGCCAACAGAAGTTTCAATTAAAGAACCTTTCCGAAACCAATCAATTCTCATAGAAGTCTGTGACTCCTTGAAGTATCTGACGGAGCTCCTCCACAATGTTCCAGGTACTCCTTCTGCTCCTGAGAAGCTCCACTACACCGACAGAGGGAAGAGCACCATCACCTTGGCCTGGGAGCGTCCTCGCAGCGATGGCGGCACCCCCATCATAGGCTACTATGTTGAGAAGATGAGGTCCGACAGCAATGAGTTTGAGGTGGCAAACCGCAAGGTCTTCGCCGAGTGCCACGGTACCATCGAGAACCTGTCGGAGAACCAGGACTATGAATTCCGTGTCAAAGCCGTGAATGAGGTCGGGGAGGGAGAACCTTCGAAACGGATCAGCGTGAAGATCCAGGATGACGAACGTAGGAATTCCCCGATTAAAATCTGAATAAATTTGATGCGGTATGCGACCAGAGCGCTGACAGATGTTTGTTGTTCCACAGTCGCTCCAGTTATTACCATCCTGAAGTTTTTCAAGAGCAACGCCATCGTGGTGAAGACGGGCTCGGCCATTGACATCCCAGCGGAGGTGAAGGGACTTCCTCTTCCGACGCTGCAGTGGATGAAGGACGGCGTGGTGATGGAGAAGCCTGCTGATGAGAGAATGACCATGGAGACCGAGGAGGTGAGAACTCATCGTGAATGTCCAACTAGTCATTCTAGAGATTAAAACATAACCTCAATAGGTGAAGTTTTTAATGGAACTTTTAAAAACCAAATTAAATTGGTGTAAAGTTTTTAGCTTCACGTTCAGCTTGGGGAATCCTGACCTTTAAATATCCACAATTGTCCCATAACAAAGTCTTTAAACTAATATGATCTTCATTCGGACGTCTTTTAAACTGAATTAAAACAAAATATAAAGTATGTTTAACGATTGAAGACAATTTGACAAACGTTAAATATTGTTTATTTATATCTTTTTATTTTATATTTATAATTAAAAATGTAATTTTTTTGTAACATTCTAGATTACCTAGAATTTATTTGGAATTCCATAAAACAAATGTATTTGTTTATCATAAATTAATAAGTAGAAATGTACTTATGAATAAAATATATTTAAAATTTTTTAGTTCATGAGTAATTTCATATTCAATTTTAACTTTGAGTATTTTAGTAAATTGCATTAAACCGTCTATTATAATAATGAATGTTGATGATGTTATTCTTATTATTTAAATGTTAATATAATAAAAAAAACATATATCAAATGTCAATTCTAGTAAGTAGAAAATTTCCATCACCACATAATAAGCAATAAAAATAAACCCAAATCGGTTTATTTAAAACATAAGATTATGGAACGGTTTCTATTTTATTTGTTGGCTATGATATTGTAAATGAACTATATTGCCTTCTTCTACTTCAGGTGGACCGGACCACGCAGAAGACTAAGATTGCCATCCCAGAAACAATCAGGCAGGACAAGGGCAACTACAAGCTGGTGGCTGAAAACTGCTTCGGCAAAGCTCAACATGTCATCCGAGTTGAGATCCTTGGTGAGAACATCTACAATGTTTCTCCCGGAAAAAATAAATACATAAAAATTCTTGACTTCTCCTCTTACTGAGCAGTACTCAAACCCAACCTTGCCTTTGCAGACCGCCCTCTTCCTCCCAGGAACATTGTGGTGTCAGACATCAAGGCGGAGTCGTGCTACCTGACCTGGGACGCCCCAGAGGATAACGGAGGTAGCGAGATCACCAACTACATTGTGGAGCGCCGGGACGCAAGCAAGAAGAAGTCAGACTTCGAGGTTATAACCATCAACCTCATCGACAGGAGATACGGGGTGAGTCGCTGCTGCGGGGAACGAAAATAGTTGGTTCTAGAAGCAAACCACTTGATCTAATTTTAATCTCTTCGTGATTAAAATATGAACTATTGGAGGGAAATATAAAATATTTAGTATAAATGTCCTTGAGTCGATTCATATTACATTAATTTGGGCTAAATCGGACCACCGGTAGTAAAACCAATGTAGTTCTCTCTCGCGTTGAGGTTTATGAGGGTATAAAATTAGAAAATGATCAGGCGAAAGATCTGCAGCCATGTGGATTCCATAATATCCCTGACTTTTCAGGGGTATAATTATTTTGACCAAAGGTTCCCAGTAGAAATTAATAACAAATTGACTTATTTTCAATTGACTTTTATAAATGTATCTCCATTATCTCTGTTATTATCTCTATTTTCTAAGGGTTTTCTTTGCATTTTGACTTCTGTCCTTTTCACCCATATCCCCGTTTTGCGCCTTCAGGTCTACAAGCTGGACCTGAACGGTACCTACCAGTTCAGGATCAAGGCTCAGAATAAGTACGGCGTCAGCGACGGTTGTGACTCCGAGAAAGTCCAACTCAAGGATCCGTTCGGCCTACCCGGACCACCTCGTAACCCCAAAATAATTGCTGCCTCAGCTACAACCATGACACTGATCTGGGATCCTCCTCTGGACAATGGCGGCTCCGCCATCCAGGGCTACTGGCTGGAGAAGAGGGAGCGCGGCGCAGTGTACTGGGGTCGTGTCAACAGATCTCCGGTCACCAAACCTGCGGTGAAGGGGCTGCAGTACACCGTGTATAGGCTCATCGAAGGCACCGAGTACCAGTTCAAGATTGCAGCCTGCAACGCTGCAGGAGTGGGACCGCCCAGCGAGGCATCTGAGTGCCGCTTCTCTGTGGATCCATGCAGTGAGTTTTCTCTCAGTTCCTTATATTTTTTGGTACACATACCTTTAATCAAGTATTTGTCTTTTCATAATTTTCTAAAAATGTTGACCTTTCACCTCTCCTTACTCCTGTCTCAGACCCGCCCAGCTCGCCCGGATCCCCTGAGGTAAAAGACAAGACCAAGAACAGCATCACCCTCACCTGGAGTCCGCCGGAGAAAGATGGCGGCAGCCCAGTCAAGGGTTACATCATCGAAGTCCACGAGGAGGGCTCTCCTGATTGGAGGAGGGTGAACCCTGCTGATAAGCTCCACCCATCCACTGAAATCACCGTCCCTGACCTGAAAGAGGGCAAGAAGTGCAAGTTTAGGATCTATGCTGTGAACGACGCCGGAAACTCTGAGCCCGCAAAGACATCCGACATCCTCGTTGCGGACATCCTGAGTAAGGGCAGCACACGTCTTCACATCAGACACGGCAGTCAGGAAATAGACCTGGATGCTGGAACAGGTTTTAGCTTCACATGCTGCGCTCTGTCGGGTTTGATAATTACTGGTTTATAAGAACCCCTTAGAACCCAAAAACTGAAATGAAACTATTCATCCTATGAGTTTCAGCTCTTAATCTAGGTTATCCCTGACTGTATAAGTCATTAACATCTGTTCTCTGTGTGTGTGTTTTCTCTCCAGTCGAGCCAACTGTGTCTCTAGATGTTAGTGCGCCGGACCTGCTGAACTGTAGAGCGGGAACGACCATCAGGATTCCCGTCACTATCACCGGACGACCCGTTCCCAAAGTCACCTGGACCTTTGACGGAACTGCTGAGACTGAGAAGAAGAACGATCTCCACACGCTGCCAATCGACTCAGAGGTCCGACCATTCTCCATCTTTAACGGTGTATCGGTTTTGGGTTCCGAGGTACCTCAAGTACCCAAAGCTTTAGCTTGTTGTAAAAGTTTGGATTTGTGATTTTTCAGATTCACTCCACTGACACAACCTCGGTGGTCGTGATCCCAGACAGCAAACTAAACCACAGCGGTCGTTACATCATCAACGCAGAGAGCCCCGCTGGACACAAGGTGGTCAAAGTCAGAGTCGCCGTTCTCGGTAAGCAAAGATCCTATTCGATTAATTTGTCCCTTGCACCACTTGGGTGAGTTTAACTCACTGGTCTCTGCAGATCTGCCTGGACCTCCAAGAGACCTGAAGGTCAGCGACGTAACAAGGGGAACCTGCCGACTCTCCTGGAAACCACCAGAGTGCGATGGAGGGGAGAGAGTGAAGAGCTACTTCATCGAGAAGAAAACAGTAACCAGCAAAGCCTGGACCAAGGTACGTCCCCCGAACTGCACCCTCAGAACCAGGATCTCTGAGTGTTTCTAATAATATCACTGATGTTGTTCTTCCAGGTGAACCCAGCCTGTGCTGCTCAGTCTCTGGTGGTTCCTGACCTGATCAACGGTCAAGATTACCTGTTCCGCATCCGGGCTGAGAACCGCTTTGGTTTCGGTCCATTCACAGAAACCATCGAGGGAACTAAAGCCAAAGACCCGATACGTAAGTCAAACTGTCTTTTAAGATTTTTTAGACCAAAATTCTTTAAGTTGAATTAAATTTGATGAAAACATAATTATAATAAATTCACTCAAGTACTTAACATGAGTACAAGCGTTAGGCACTTGTACTTAGTTACTTCTTTATTCTGCACCCTAACAGTCCTAGGGTGTTGATCGCGTCAATTGAAACAAAAGTAGTGTTTATTGGTACCAGACTTGGACGACTTCTGTTTTCCATTTGTTGATCATGTTGTAAATAAAATGTAAAAAAAACTGTTTTGATCCACTCCGGTATCTCAGATTATTTAATCGGGTAGCTTAATTTGTGGTCCACAGATCCTCCTGATCCTCCAACGAGGTTCAAGATTCAGAGTGTGAAGAAAGGCACAGTGACTCTGAGCTGGAAGGCTCCAAGGAACGATGGCGGTTCTCCCGTCACTCATTACAGCGTCGATCTTCTCTGCTGGGATGCCAGCGGCTCCCAGAAGGAGTCCTGGAGGAGGTAATCCTTTAACTAAGACCGTCCACTGAGTCCTGACCCCGAAACAGAGGCAGGCCAGGTCCTGATTACAAAATTCAGTCAGATCAGTTCAAATCTGATTCGGTCCACAACATTTGGACCTGGTGTAGTAATTTTCACACGAAAGGATTTTGCTGTTCATGATTTGAATGAACTAAATTGATTTTCCTGTGAACTTCAGGTGTAACAGGAGAGACGTGGACACCACCAGTTTCAAGGTGGAGGACCTGACCGAGGGAGAGGAGTACGAGTTCAGAGTCCTCGCATACAACGTAGCTGGACCCAGCCGACCTTCAACCACAGTCGGACCCATCGTCATCCAAGACCAGAGCTGTAAGAAAAGTTTTAACCTTCAGATTTAAAGACATAACTTCTAAACACATATGTGTTCAATTGTTATTGTTATTATATACTTTGTGTATTTATTTGTCATTTATTGACTTTATTCTTTTTAATTAATTTGAATTTATTTATATCTATTACTTTATCCATACTTTTTTGTTTAAATCATTCTCAATCAGGACCAACACCTACAGATAAATTTATAAATTAATAATCATAATAATTTATCTATTTGTGTTTTTATATTATTCATCTTAATGTTTAATGTTTATTTATTTATTTGTTTGATATTTATATTTTTATCTGTCTTGTTGTTTTTCCATATTAGTACTTAGTTTTACAGTCACGTTTTTGTTCCATTTGTTTGGTGTAAAATAAGTTCTTATGTCGACATATTTCATGTTCAGCCCCAAATAAATGTTGAAAAAAACCCAAAAATAAATACAAATCATTCATGTACTCCATGTGCAGGCGCTCCGTCCATCGAGCTGAAGGAGTTCATGGAAGTTGAGCAGGGCACCGACATCAGCATTGTTGCCAAGATCCGCGGCTGTCCATTCCCCACACTTACCTGGTACAAGGCTCCGCCCCACAAGTCTGACGACAGGGCGGAGGTTCAGTACGATGAGCACATCAACAAGATGGTGTCTGACGACAGCTGCACGCTGCTCATCCAGCAGGGCAAACGTCCCGACACCGGCCTCTACACGCTGGTGGCCTCCAACAGCCTCGGCAAGGCTTCGCGGGAGATGAGGCTCAACGTGCTCGGTACGAGAACCAAAGATATCAATCACCGCAACGGGATTCAGCCTTGGGCAAATTATTTGTCGAAAAGCTTAAGTTTAAAGTGAATTTTTTGATAGCTTTTGTGGGTCGGTTGTGACTAAAGTTCAGTTGTTATATCTCGAGTCGTGATAAGTGTATGGTTGACGTAATCAGATTGACCAAATAGTATAGATCTTTGACCGTGTACCATTCACCTGCAGGATTCTGTTTTCTAAATGAGATTTTTATCTCTTTCAGGCCGACCCGGTCCACCCTCTGCTCCCATCAAGTTCGAGGAGATCGGAGCCGAAAAAATCACACTATCTTGGCTGCCACCGAAGGACGATGGTGGCTCCAGGGTCACAAACTACGTCATCTGGAAACGCGTTGCAAACAGGAATACATGGGTGCCCGTTACCAACGAGCCCAAAGAACGGACCTGGACGGTGGAGAACTTGATGGAGGGACACGAGTATGTGTTCCGTATCATGGCCCAGAACAAGTATGGAGTCGGAGAGCCGCTGGACAGCGAGCCCGAGGTTGCCCGAAACCTGTACAGTAAGTCAACATTTGATCCACTGACTGGTGCCGGGGTCTGGGATGATACAAACTGGACAAACTGCAGTTTGAATCCACCAACTTTCAATCCTTTCTGTCTGTCTGACTGCAGCCGTTCCCGGTCAGTGTGAGAAGCCAACAGTCACTAACATCACCATGGACTCCATGACCATTAACTGGGAGGAGCCAGAGGATGACGGCGGCACCCCAATCACCGGCTACATGCTGGAGCGTAAAGAGACAACGGGCAAACGCTGGGCGCGCTGCACTCGTGACCCCATTCGTCCCATGGGCCTGGGCGAGTCATTTGCAGTGAGCGGACTCATTGAGGGCTCCCAGTACCTGTTCAGAGTCACTGCCATCAATGCCGCAGGACCTGGACTTGCCAGCCCTACCACAGACCCCGTCTTTGCCAGAGACCCCATCTGTAAGTCATACACATCACTTAGCAGTCAATTTTAAGCAGAGCAGAATGTTAAACACCTGTTTGTTTCCCTTTCTGTAGCCCCACCATCTCCACCAACCCCGAAGGTTTCTGATTGGACAAATACAACAGTGGATCTGGAGTGGATCCCTCCTTTGAAGGATGGAGGCTCCAAGATTCTCGGCTACTGGGTGGAGTACAAGGAAGAGGGAACAGAGGCCTGGGTTAAGGTAAGAAGAAGTAATTGTCGTCTCCATTCAAGGTTTTTTAAGGACAACAATAAAAACTTCATTTTTGTCTTATCCAGGCCAAGCAGACTGAAATCCGTGGCACTCGGTTTGTGATCGCTGGTCTGAAGGCTGGTGGTCAGTACAGGTTCAGGGTGACTGCCTTCAATGCTGCTGGTAACGGCGAGCCTGGAGAAGTCCCTGAGGTTCTCGAGGTCAAGGAGCGATCCAGTAAGTCTAAGATTCTTAGATAAAAACTTGTCTTGAAGGAAACATTTATCCAGTGAGGTATGATCATAACGGTGAGTCACTTCCTTACAGTTGCTCCTGAGGTTGACTTGGATGCCACTGTAAAAGATAGGATGGTGGTCCACGCCGGGGGAGTTATCCGAATCATTGCCTACATATCGGGTCAGCCATCCCCAGATGTAAACTGGAGCAGAGATGGTGCTGCGCTGCCTCTTGAGGCTAAAGTGGAGACAACAGCCATCAGCTCGTCACTGGTCATTAAACCCTGTGCCAGGAAGCACCTTGGAGTCTACACCCTGACTGCCAAGAACGCAGCAGGGGAGAAGAAGAAGAACATCACAGTGGAAGTTTTGGGTAAAATAATGTTTTATTTGTTTAATTATACAGCATCTTAAGACTTCCCTTTATTCTATTTAATCAAATCTATTCTATTTAATTAAATCTCTTATGCCTTCCCTCAGATGTTCCTGGACCAGTCGGCATCCCATTTACCGCAGAGAACCTGAGCATCGATTCCTGCAAGCTCAACTGGTTCTTCCCAGAGAACGATGGTGGTTCTCCAATCAGTAACTATGTTATTGAGAAACGAGAGGCTGAGCGTAAGGCCTGGACCTCGCTGTCTTTCACTGCCAGCAGACAGAACGCCATCGCTCATGGACTCACCACCGGGAAGGCCTACTTCTTTAGAGTGGCCGCCGAGAATGCCATTGGCATTGGACCTTTTGTGGAGACCGCAGCGGAAGTCGTTGTCAGGGAACCAATTAGTGAGTTTTTATGTATAAGACTCAAACTCCGAATAAAACTGGAACATTAAAATAGTTCTTCGGAACATAACAAACCATTTGTGTGTTTTTGCTCCCATCAGGTGTGCCTGACAGACCAGAGGAACTTGAAGTCACCAAGGTAACCAAGGATTTGATCAGTGTCAACTGGAAGCCACCCAAGTTCGACGGTGGTTCAGAGGTTACCATGTATATCCTGGAGGCACGTATGATCGGCAAAGACAAGTTCAACCGGCTGACCAAGGAGAAGCTCATGGAGAGGAAGTTCACTTACGATGGCCTGAGGGAGGGTGACACCTATGAGTTTAGGGTAATCGCTGTCAATGAGGTCGGTCCTGGCAAGCCGTCATTCTGCACCAAACCAGTTACCTGCAAGAACGAACTGGGTGAGGATAATGAACCTTTTCAGACTTGAAACATGGTCGGTAAAATTGAAACTTACTTGCCCCAGCCTGGTTTATTTTTTAAAAACAAACCAGTATTATCAGATAAGATAAAGATTCCACAGGAAAAACCGCAGCATATATGACAACTCTGTAGGATACACATATTAAACCCGTGTGGGACACCCTTAACATTTTATATCCTATTACATCATCATTCATGTACATTGAAGAATATGATTTGATATTCTTACAGAGCCACCAACCATTGAGCTGGACTTCCGTGACAAGATAATCATCCGTGTGGGTGAGAGCTGCCTGCTTCAGGGCCGCTACACTGGCAAACCTTCGCCGTCCATCGCGTGGTACCGAGATGATGAGGAGCTAAAGGCCGACAAACATATTAATTTCAAGAACACGCTGACCACCATGTCACTGGGCCTTATGAAGGCGCATCGTGAGCACACCGGCAGATATGTGGTGGTGGTGGAGAACAGCACTGGATCCAGGAAGGGAGTCTGCAATGTCATTGTTGTTGGTACGCAGAAGTCGTGGAAAAAAGTGATGTATTAAAGTTGATATAAAAAAATATATAAAGCGCTTAAGAATAGGGCTCTGTGGGACACCACTAGTTATCATGTCATCCATTTACATTTACAGGTTGATGTTTATACAAGCTAGTTTCATCAGCAAAAGTAACATAAGTATAGATTCAACTATTTATTTTTGCTTTGGACATAATAAGAAAACAATCTGTGAGCAAAGCTGCAAATCTAAAAGCTTTTCTGAGAAATTCATGGATAATTTCATCACAGATTGGTTATTTGAGACTTAATTTCATTTGTTTCTTTATTCCTTGTAGACCGTCCAACTCCTCCTGTTGGCCCTGTGGTATTTGATGAGGTGCACAGGGAGTACATGGTAATCTCCTGGAAACCTCCTCTGGATAGCGGTGGAGTTGACATCTCCAACTACATCATCGAAAAGAGAGATGTCAATAGAGATATGTGGACCACAGTGACATCAGCCAACACCAAGACCACATGCAAGGTTTGTGAAATGGGTTGGCATCCGAAATCCAGATCACAACGGTGTGCTGTGACAGATCATGTTTTTTTTTACCTGATGGAGACATTGATGCGTTTTTTTTCTCTCAGATCCCCAAACTAACAGAGGGTAGGGAGTACATCATGAGGATCTCTGCTGAGAACATGTATGGCATCAGTGACCCTCTGGAGTCCGAGGAGATGAGAGCCAAAGATCTCTTCAGTATGTTCTTCTCGAAATAAATGTTTTATTCATCACCAAAATGAAAATGAAAAGAACTTTGATGACCCAAATTTTTTCTACCGCCCCACTTTGCAGGAGTACCAGAAGCCCCTGAGATGCCGACAGTCAGAGAGGTGTATGCCACCAACGCTCTAGTGCTGTGGAACCGTCCCCGCGATGGCGGAAAGCCCATCACCAACTACATCCTGGAAAAGAAGGAGACCACAGCCAAGAGGTGGTCAAGAGCCACCAGAGAACCGATCTACCCAGCCACTCAGTACCGAGTCCAGGACCTGTTGGAGGGTTGCGAGTACGAGTTCAGGGTGATGGCTGAGAACGAGCTGGGAACTGGAGACCCTAGTTTACCCTCGAAACCGATACTCGCCAAAGATCCCATTGGTAAGTGTGGAATAAATAATGGAAAGCCTGTGTAGTACTTGGATTTTTTCCCCTTCGTATAAAAACCTTGTGAACTTAGAATTTACATTTTGATTCTTTTGTCTTTTGTTATTAAAATAACTTTTTTATTTTTCCTCAGTTCTTCCCAGCCCTCCAGTTACCCCTGAGGCCTATGATAAGACAAAAGACTCAGTTAGCCTGAAGTGGAAGTTGCCACGCCACGATGGAAAAGGCCGCATCTTTGGCTACCTCGTTGAATACCAGAAGCCTGGTGCTGTGGAGTGGACACAGGCCAATCAGACCCCAGAGCAGTGTCCTGACCTTCATTACATAGTGACAGGCTTAAACGACGGACAGGTGTACGTCTTCAGGATCTATACTGTTAATGCTGCAGGCAAATCTGAACCTGCTTATGTCAAAGAGTCTATCAAAGTCCATGAAAGACTTGGTGAGATATTCTCCTAAAAGTCCTCCCCTTTCTTTATATAACATCTGCGTCAACGTCAACAAAAACCACATAAGTGTCATATACAAATTCTGAATGCATTTTCTTTTGTATATGTTTCTCTCAACAGAGGAGCCGGAGTTGTTGCTTGATGCTAACATGGCACGTGACCACCTCGCGATGCTGGGCACTGACATCACTCTGAGCGCCACCATTAAGGGTGTTCCAACGCCCACCGTCAGCTGGAAGAAGAACAATGGCGATATGCCCTCTCACGTAACTATCGCTGTCACAGAGACCCGCAGCAAGGTCTTCATCCCAAAATCGCTCCGCACAGACTCAGGCGATTACACAATCACTGTTGAGAATGCTGCTGGAAAGAAATCAGCAACCGTCGCTGTGCTTGTGTTGAGTGAGTAAAACATACAGAATAGTCAGTAAAGATTGAACTAGTTTGGTTTTACTTAAATATGCAGGGAGTAAAACAATTATTTATTCTAACAGACAAGCCCTCTCCTCCAAGAGACTTGGTGGTCTCTGAGGTGACTAGCGAATCTGCCTACCTAACATGGAAGGCTCCAGAGGACAATGGAGGTGCCGTCATTTCCCACTACGTGGTGCATAAGAAGGATGTGGCTTCCGACCAGTGGGTGCCAGTCGCTGCAGCTAATAAAAAGCCAAGTCTGATGGCCATGTATCTGATGGAAGGAACGCAGTACCTATTCAGAGTAGCTGCTGAGAACCAGTTTGGCAGGAGTGATTTTGTGTTGACCAAGACACCCATCAAGGCTGTCGACCCTCTATGTGAGTACGAGTCATGATTTTCAGTGTTTCTGTACATAATTAAAATCTGGTGACAATCTGTAATTATTTTTGTACCTGGAAATCTAGATCCTCCTGGCCCACCCAAAAACCTTCACCACACTGATGCAGAGAAGACAGAGGTGTGGTTGGAGTGGGAGTGGCCTGACCGGACCGGTGGAAGTGAAATTACTGGCTTTATCGTAGAGCACCAGGAAGAAGGCCAGACTGACTGGGTCCCATTCAAGACGGTTTCTGATAACCAAGCTCATGTCACTGGTCTGCAAGAGGGCAAAACTTACCGCTTCAGGGTAAAGGCTCAGAACGCCGTGGGTGTGAGCCGTCCCGACACCAGCGTCCCAGTCACCTGCCAGGAGAAGATATGTAAGTAACATAATTCTTTTTGAGAATTTTCTCACTGCTTTAATTAGCAAGCCCAAAAACCATGATGGTGTTTCTATTTCAATCTCTTTCAGTGCCCCCAACTATTGAAGTTGATGTGAAGCTCATTGAAGGTCTGATTGTCAAAGCTGGCAGTACTATTGCCCTTCCAGCCAAGATGACAGGCATCCCCATTCCCACAGCAAAATGGATGACAGATGGCAAGGAGATCAAATCTGAGGGCCAGTATCTTATCAAGACTGCCGGAGACTCCACCATCCTCGGCATCACTGACTGCAAGAGAGGAGACACAGGAGAGTATGTCATCACTGTAACCAATCCAGCTGGTAGCAAGTCTGCTGCCCTGCATGTGACTGTGCTCGATCTCCCTGGTCCACCCATCGGACCCATAAACATCTTGGAGGTCACCCCCGACCACATGGTGATACAATGGAGGCCACCCAAAGATGATGGTGGCACGCCTATCACCAACTATGTGGTGGAGAAGAAAGATGTAAAGAAGTCATGGGAGCCCTGGTCTGTTGTTAGCTCCAGTGGAACCAGCACCAAGGCCAAGGTGTCCAGGTTGGAGAAGGGCCGTGAGTACATAGTCCGTGTCCGTGCAGAGAACAAAATTGGTATTGGTGCAGGGCTTGAGAGTCCTCCTACCATTGCCAAGCACATGTTCAACCCACCGGGTCCACCAGGCCTTCCAGAGTGCTCTGATATCACTGAGAATGCTGTCACTGTGAACTGGACCCTGCCTGATTATGATGGAGGTAGCCCGATTAGTGGCTATGTGGTTGAACGTAGAGAACTGACAGGAAAGTGGATCCGTGTCAACAAAACTCCAGTGCTTGATCTCAGATACAGAGTCTCAGGATTGTTTGAAGGCAACAGCTATGAGTTCAGAGTGTTTGCAGAGAATGTTGCTGGTATCAGTGAGCCTTCTCTCACCTCTGACCCCATTAAGGCCACCCGCGCCATCACCAAACCTGGACCCCCGGCCAATCTTAAACTGAAGGATTGGAGTAAGGCATATGCTGACATCTGCTGGACAAAGCCTACAAGAGATGGAGGAAGTCCAATTCTAGGCTATGTGGTTGAGGTTCAGAAGTCAGGAAGCGCCCAGTGGGACAAAATCAACAAGGACCTTGTCAAGATTTGTGCCTACAGAGTGCCAGGCCTCATTGAAGGAATGGAATACAGAGTCCGCATCAGAGCCACCAACAAAGTTGGAGACAGCGAACCTAGGGAGCTTTCTAAAACTGTCTTGGCAAAAGACATCCTTGTGCCCCCTGAGGTTGTTGTTGATGTGTCTTGCCGTGACTCTCTTACTGTCAGGGCAGGTCAGACCATGAATTTGATTACCAGGGTGAAGGGCAGACCAGACCCTGAGATCACATGGACCAAAGATGCAAGAACCTTGTCCCGGGACAAGCGCAACGAAATGAACAACAACTATCCTCTGTGTGAACTGGTCATCAATGATGTAGTCAGGTCAGACTATGGTAAATATGCCATTCTTGCCAAGAACAGTAGTGGACAGGCACAGGCAACCATTATTGTTAATGTCCTGGACACACCAGGAGTTTGCCAGAACCTTAAGGTAGCATATGTGACCAAGAACTCATGCATGGTGTCTTGGGAGAACCCTGAAGACAACGGAGGCACTGAGATCACTCAGTACATTGTTGAGTGCCGTCAGCCCAGCCAGAGAGGATGGACGGTGGTTTCCAATGACTGCACCAAGCGCCTGATGAAGGCCCCTCTTACTGAGGGGTGTGAGTACTTCTTCCGTGTCAGTGCAGAGAACAAGATAGGTGCAGGCCCGACCACTGAGACCAAGACACCTGTTCTGGCAGTTGATCCCATCGAGAAGCCTGGTGAACCCATTGACTTCCACATCTCTGAAATTGGCAAAGCTTTCTGCTTCCTGAAGTGGAAAAAGCCAGACTATGATGGCGGGAGCCGTAACCTTGCTTATCATGTTGAGAAGAAGCCAAAAGAGGCTGAGGAGTGGGAGAGGCTTCACAAGGGTGCCATCAAGGAGACTTACTTCATGGCTGACAGGTGCATTGAGAACCAGATCTACCAGTTCAGAGTTAAGACAAAGAATGAAGGAGGTGAGAGCAACTGGGTCACCACAGCTGAGGTCCTGGTGAAGGAACAGCTTGTGGAGCCTAAAGTCAAGATTATCCTGGATGGAACACTTGTGGTCAGGGCAGGAGACTGCATTCCTATTGAGGCAACAGTGAAGGGCAAACCCCAACCTGATGTCAAATGGACAAAAGATGACAGCACAGAGGAGATAAAGAAGAGCCCCAGACTCCAGATTGAGACCGGCCATGATTTCTCAAAGCTGCTGCTCACTGGTGCCAGGCGTACTGACAGTGGAAAATATGTTGTTACTGCCTCCAACAGTGCAGGAACCTGCTCTGCTAATGCTAAGGTCAATGTCTTGGATAGACCTGGTCCAGTCAGGGATCTCAAGGTGTCTGGTATCACCACCGACAGATGTCATCTGGCCTGGGAAGTCCCGGAAGATGATGGCGGCTGCGATATCTACAACTACATTATTGAGAAATGTGAGACCAAGAGGGGAGTCTGGTCGGTCCACTCTAACGCAGTCATCACCAACAACGCCAAAGTCACCCGTCTAATTGAGGGCAATGAGTATATCTTCAGAGTCCGCGCTGAAAATAAGATGGGTCCTGGTCCTGCAGTGGAGAGTGAGGCCATCGTTGCCGGCACCCAGTTCAGTGTGCCTGACGCTCCTGAGGCACCAGAGGTCACCAAAATCGCTAAGGAAGAAATGACAGTGCAATGGTCGGAGCCAGAAAAGGATGGCGGAAAGCCAGTCACAGGTTATCTTTTGGAGAAAAGGGAAGAGCATGCTGTTAGGTGGTCTCCTGTCATCAAGGATCCGATCCCTACCACACATTACACAGTCACTGGGCTCCTGCCCCTCCATGACTACCAATATAGAGTAAAGGCTGTCAATGTAATCGGTACTGGCAGCCCAAGCAAGCCTTCACGCGCAATCACAGCCAAGGACGCAATCGGTATGTAAACAGTAGTACTAAGATTATTATGTTTAATATATACTTACTAAGAAAGCAATCTAATAGTGGGGCTTTGGCTTAAGTTTCCAAAAATCTATATGTCTTTTTACAGAACCTCCTTCACCTCCGACCAACTTGAAGGTCCTGGACAGCACCAAGTCCACTGTCACCCTGGGTTGGACCAAGCCAGTGTCTGATGGTGGAGCTCCCCTCATTGGCTATGTTGTGGAAACGAGAGCACAAGGAAGCACCAAGAAAGGAGACGATTGTTGGAAGAGGTGTAACGTGGCAGCTCAGTTGGTTGTTTGCGAGTTCACAGTCACAAGTCTGGATGAGAAGCAAGCGTATGAGTTTAGAGTTTCGGCTCAGAACCAGGTGGGCATGAGCCTGCCATGTGACCTGGATGGTGCTGTGATCCCTAAGGAGATTTTAGGTGAGGAGTTAATACAATTTAAGTTCTGGTAACAATTGTGGCAACATTAAATTGACACCTGCACTGTTCCTTTCAACAGAGGCGCCAGAGGTTGACTTGGATGCCAGTCTGAAGCAGGGACTGATAGTAAGAGCCGGCTGCCCCATCAGACTATGTGCTACCATCAGAGGTAGACCACCTCCGAAAGTCACCTGGAGAAGGATGGGCATTGACAACGTTGTCAGGAGGGGAAACGTCGACATCATTGACACCATGACTTTCCTGGTCATCCCTGATAGTACTCGTGATGACTCTGGCAAATACTGCCTGACTCTAAAGAGTCCTGCTGGCGAAAAGGCTGTGTTTGTCAACGTCAAGGTCCTGGGTAAGTTGCAGTGCTCTTTTAATACAGTAAAGAATTTTTACTTTGTTGTAATCAGAAGTCACAAAATGTGCTAAAAGAAATAACCTCTTTTGACAGACACTCCGGGACCTGTGACAAATCTGGAAGCAACTGATATCAAGCAGACATCGGCCATGCTGTCCTGGAGTCCTCCCGATACCGATGGTGGTAGCGAAGTCACTCACTACATTGTCGAGAAGCGTGAGATTGACCGCAAAACCTGGGCAACTGTCAAGGCTGAAGTTGAGAAGGATAAGATTCCCTTCAAAGTCAACGGTCTGGTGCCAGGCACAGAGTACAACTTCAGAGTCACAGCTGTCAACGAGTATGGGTCTGGAGTTCCCAGAATGTCACCCACTTCCTACTTGGCCTCTGATCCTGTCAGTACGTATTGCCCCTAAGAGGTCACTGAATACCCATGATCCTCTATTCTCTCTTCTTTTTCATCAGCGCTTAGAAACATATGACCACACCAATCTGATTTTTTTTCCCCAGGCAAACCTGATCCTTGTGAGAAGATTGAGGTTCTGGACATCACCAAGAACAGTGCAACAGTTGGCTGGGTGAAGCCTGCAAGGGACGGTGGTGCCAAGATTGATGGTTACGTAGTTGAATACATCGAGGTCAAACCTCTTCCAGAGCCTCCAGCCCCTGTGGAGGTTTGTGATGTTATCTTTACTTAAAGGCATGTTCTGGTATATTTAGTGGAATCTAGTGGTTCATTTTCTTTTTTTTTTCTGCGGGTTTCTTTTGGTAAAACTAATACGAAAGTAGGTTAATCATTAACATATTCCTCTGCACGGAAGATATATGGAAAGTAACTTATTTCTTTTAAATGAAAGTGTCTTGGTATGTGTAATGTTTTACATTTTGAAAGTAACCTGCCCATCACTGTCTTGTCACTGTCAATATCTTGTCAAGTGAAGATGCTCCTTCAGATGGATATAATTAGAAATTGTATTTAGATATAATTTTTGAAAAACTAGAGGTCAGGGTCTTTCTGCAATTTCAACTTATAAACAGAGTTATGAGTATTATACTTATTCAAAGAGATACCACTACATTTTACAGACTGCACTTTTAATTGTTATTCTTTCGTGTTCTGTTAATTCAACATCATTATTATTGTGCTGACTTTAAATGTTTGAATTGTTCCAGGTTCCACAAGGAGAGGAAGCTCCTCCACCAAAACCAGTGGTAGAGGATGAAGAGGAGGCAGAGCCAGAGAAGGAGGTCTGGAATGCCTACACCACGGTCAAAGGTCTTAGCATCAGTATCAGTGGCCTGAAGGAGGGGAAGAGATACAAGTTCAGAGTGGCTGCCAAGAACATCATGGGCATGAGCTTGTTCACAGAGACAAGACAGCCTGTGGAGATCAAGGAGCAGATGTGTAAGTTGCTAAACCACACTGAAAATTCTACGTTTAAAATTTTGGGTAACAACTGTCCAAAGGAAATAATAAGAGAGATAAGAAATTTAGAACAGTATTAGATACAGTAAACTGGCAGCTGGATAGCTGATTACAAATTCCAGTCAAAATAGGGTGTGAAATCCCATGTGGACCGTTAGGCAAGGTCCTTAGTGCTACCAGCCTACCCAGCTACATCTAATGCCGGTCCCGATACCGCTCACCTCCAAAGCCCGGATAAATTGGTGGGTTATGTCAGGAAAAACTTATGCAAAATGAATATGCGTAACGAGACGATCCTCTGTGGCGACACCTAAAGAAAGGGAAAGATCTGAAAGAAGTTGCTTACTTCAGTAGATACAGTGAATTACCCTCCATGGAAAAGGAAGCTGCTACACATGAACTTTTTCATACTGGGGGAGGAAGGACGGGCTCCTTTCACAACTTTGAACTTTACCACACTGTTGTGACGCAGATTTTTGGATGCGGGGGGGGGCTTCTTACGCCATATACAAATAACATAGTCTAGCAGACTAAGTACTAAAAATATCTAAACTGGTTCCCAGCCTGCAAAGAAACCTCTTCAATGTAATGAGTCAAATCCAATTCTTCACTCGCAGTTGAGCCAACGATCGTCATGGCCGAGACAGTGAGTGCTAGAGCCGGAGCCAAGCTTAGAGTGGAAGCAGTGGTTTCTGGAAAGCCCTCCCCGACTTGCAAGTGGATGCGTGGTGAGAATGTGGTGGTCCCATCCAGCCGTCTAGCCGTGCACCAGTCCGGCAACTTGTGTGTCCTGATCGTCAAGGATGTGTCAAGGGCCGACAGCGGAGAGTACAGCCTGGTGGCTGAAAACAGCTGTGCAAAGGTGTCCCAGGCTTTGAAGATGGTCATCAGAGGTCAGTGTTTCAGACAAAGAGGGTTTTTGGGATGGACGAAATATTCATTGCGAAAGAGATGACTATTCTGTATGTTTCAGACATCCCCGGTCCTCCTGTTGGCCCTGTGGAGATCAGTGACATCGACTCTGATGCCTGCTCCCTGTCCTGGAATAAACCATTGGAGGATGGCGGCAGCAACATCACCAACTATGTGGTTGAAAAATGTGATGTGAGTAGGGGCGACTGGGTGAATGCCGTCTCTTCTGTCCTAAAGACAAGTTGCAGGCTTGGAAAGCTCATCCCCGGCAAGGAGTATGTGTTCCGTATCCGTGCTGAAAACCGCTTTGGCGTTTCTGACCCGATTCAGTCGGATAGGATGGTCGCCAAGTTCCCCTTCGGTAAGGCTAAGGGAATCATTTGTTATGAAAGTAGGTTTGTGTCTGAAAGACATGTTTTAATTTTAAGTGTTTATTATTGTCAGATGTTCCTAGCGAGCCTCTCAATTGTCGCATCAACAAGACCAACAAGGACTGCATGTTCGTGGCCTGGGTTAAGCCCGAGAGCGATGGCGGTAGTCCGGTCACCGGTTACTACATAGAGCGTAAGGAGAGGAACAGCCTGCTGTGGGTGAAGGCTAATGACGCAGTTGTCCGCAGCACTGAGTATCCCTGCGCTGGACTCATCGAGGGCCTGGAATACACTTTCAGAGTGTCTGCCATCAACCGTGCTGGCCAGGGCAAACCAAGCGCAAAGACAGACTTTGTCACTGCCAGATCGCCTGTTGGTACGTTCACCGCCAAGGCAACTCCGTCCACTCCATAAACTTTATTATTATTTATTAACTTTCTTTTTTTGTGTGTGTGTAACAGACCCTCCAGGTAAACCTGAGGTAATGGACATGTCCAAGAACTCTGTCACTCTGGTTTGGACCCGTCCCAAAAACGATGGTGGCAGCAAGATCATTGGTTACTATGTTGAGGCCATGCAGCTGCCAGGAGACAACTGGATTCGCTGCAACACCAGCAGCCAGAATGTCCCCCGGGAGGAGTACACAGTGACTGGCCTGGAGAGAGACCTGCAATACCAGTTCCGAGTCATTGCCAAAACAGCTGTCAACATGAGCAAACCGTCTGAGCCCACAGACCCGATCCTGGTCTGTGCTGAGAATGGTAAGAGGGTCTAAGGATTTAACACTTATCTCACGATGGGAAACTAGCAAGTATCTCACTGAGTATCTTAACCCTGCTTTAAATAATTTTTACCAAATCAGTTCCTCCGCGGGTGGAGCTGAACGCCAGGATGCAGAAGGGTTTGAAGGTGAAGGCCGGAACAACCCTCGTCCTTGAGGCTGATATATTCGGCAAGCCGATGCCCAGAGTCACGTGGAAGAGGGGCGCTGAAAGCCTGAAGTCAGGTGAACACCAGCTCATCACCCAGCAGAGGCATCGGTTCCAGTTGGAGATGCCAGCAGTCACCAAAGAGCACACAGGAACCTACACCATCTTGGCAGAGAATGCCAGTGGCTCAAAGAGCGCTGAAATCCAGGTCATCGTCTTGGGTGAGTACCTTCAAGAATATAGTCTAGTCTAGAAGTTGTATTAATTTCTGGTGACATTGCATTATTATATTCTCAGATGTTCCTGGTCCTCCTGCCAGTTCCAAATATGTAGAGGTGTTTGCCAGCTATATTAAAATGTCCTGGGAGCCTCCGCTTATGGACGGTGGCTCTGCAATCACTAACTACATTGTGGACAAGCGCGAGACCAGCAGAGCAAACTGGGCCCAGGTTTCAACTAAGTTCAAGGGAGATAACCTCGAGCTCAATGTGGAGAAGCTAATCGAGGGCCGTGAGTACCAGTTCCGAATCCGTGCCGAGAACATATGGGGAGTTGGAGACGCCCTTATTACCAACCCTATCATAGCCAAGAACCCATTCAGTGAGTAACCACCACCGTATCCAATGGTTTTTCCGCAAACACTTGAATGATAACTAAAACTTTTGAGGTTTCTTACAGCTGTCCCTGGACCCTGTGAGGCCCCAGTGATCACTAACGTAACCAAGGAGCGTATGACTGTGAGCTGGAAGGAGCCGGCTGATGATGGGAAATCCACCATTCTGGGCTACATGCTGGAAAAGAAAGAGTCTAAGGACATTAGCTGGATCAAGATGAACCGAAAGCCTATGACAGAGAGGACCGTGGAGGCTACAGGCCTCACAGAGGGCGGAGAGTACGAGTTCAGGGTCACTGCCGTCAACGCAGCAGGCCTTGGCAAACCCAGCGAACCTTCTGCCGCAACAACCGCCCAGAACCCTATCAGTGAGTTTTAAGACCACAGAAAACTTTCCAGAGTTGTGTGTTTAACCCTTCTGCTTCACTTCATGCCCGCTTCCATAAACTGCTCTGAAATCCTACACTATAACAAAAAATAATCAATATGTATTCAGTTTTAATATTGACATCCGTCCTGACCATAAATTAATATTACTTTATCTTCAGGATTGTAAATGTTTAACTCCCACTTTGTTTACATTATGACCATGTTTTATAAAATAAAAAAATTACAAGTAAATACTTTTTATTATATTAAATGATATATGGATAAGTTTTAGTTATAAACAATTTCTGGGACATGCTAATGATTGGAAATAACATTTATTAAACTTCATATTTATGATTTATTCATTATTAAATTGAAGAAAATTGCCAGTTATAGTAAAAGTTATAGTTTTAATCTGCACATTTTTGTCCTCAACCTGCTGTGTAGAAACATTTTTTTTTAATACAAGGAATTATTGACATATTAAAGGATCTGAGGTTGAAATTAAAAATCCTGCCCAAAATACCCGACTTTAATGACAAAGTTCATGACACTATCACAGCCAAAATTATTTAAGAAAAATCAAAGTTGAAAATAGAAAAATGTCCCGAATGGGGAACAAGGGGTTGATAAAATGATGCATGTTTTGTCAATCACTCAGTATGTAATCTAATCGTAGTTAATGTGCTCTTTCACAGCTCCTCCTGGACCCGTTGTGAACCCCAGTGTGATGGATACCACCCAAGGCACTATCAGCCTCACTTGGACGCCTCCTGCCAATAATGGCGGAAGCCCTATCATTGGTTACCTGGTAGAATGCAAGAGGACAGATACCGCTGACTGGATCCGCTGCAACGTCCCCAGGAACCTACAGGACACAAACTACGTCATTCAAAACCTTACGGACAAGGCCGAGTACCAGTGTCGCATTACTGCCGTCAACAAGGTTGGCTTCAGCGAGCCGGTAGAAGTACCTGGAAAGCATGTGGCCAAAGACATCTTCGGTAAATATGACTTCTTTTTTTTTAATCAAGGTCCGTTTGTTATTTTGAAGCAGAGAATTTAAAAATGCAAAAATCAATCACATATATTTTAAAATATATACCCACCCAACGGAGCCCCACCCCTATAGCAGCATCACTCTAACATTTGAAAATCAAATAATTAATTTCACAACAACATTTCACATTTCAAATGCAATAAAAAAAATTAAAAAACACGCAATTGGCGCAATTGAGAAGAAAATACAGAGGAAAAAGAAGAAAGGTAACAAATTTAAAAAAAAAACTGAATTAAAAAAAAACATTGTCTGGGGTTACCAGCACACAACTTCAGGATAAGTGGTGCCCATTTTTTCAACATATGTTTGGAAGGATTTCAATGTAACATACAATTCCTGAGCATACCCTCTTGTGGAATAATGAATCTTCCCGAAACACCAAATACCTTTTGAGTACGAGTGAAAGAAAGTGTCAGGAGTTATCTGTGAAAGAAGTGTAGCTATAAAGAGTGAAAGGAAAAGTTTCCAATATGGTAGCACCTCTGCTGGATGGTTTAGAGACGGTGGCTCGGACCAAAAGACAGGAGGCAGAGCTGAAGAGGTTTTTAGGGAGTGACGAGGATGGACAAGGAGCACATCACAGGGATGGACAGGGTTAGACGTCTTAGAGACAAAGTAAGAGAGGTGTCTTTGTTGGTGTGACAGAGGAAGATACAGAGGACAGGGCAGGATCGAAACAAATGAACCGCTGTTGTGACCCCTAACAAGAACAGTGTACAGATCAAGAAAAAAACAGAAAGTATGACTGAGACATCAAGGTCTGCAGTACAGACAGTTTATTCAAAGTTATTTAGATTAATCAGCTAAGTGCAGTTGAATGAAAGGTTTTTCGACTGTCTGACGACTCAAGTTACGTTATACTTCCACTTCCAGTTGCTCCCGAGGCAGAGCTGAGCGCAGTTCTGAAGGATGGCCTGACACTGAACGCTGGCAGCACCATGAGGCTGTACGCCACCATAAAGGGCCGTCCCACGCCCAAGATTACTTGGGCCAAGATGAACACCAACATCAAGGGCCGCCAAGGCATTATCATCAAATCCACCAGCACTGACACCATGGTTACGGTGGAAGGCGTCAACAGATACGATGCCGGCAAATACATCCTGAATCTGAATAGCACAGCTGGCATGAAGATGTACACCATTGTTGTCAAGGTTATTGGTGAGTGAAGATTGACCATTCATGGCTGGCATCATAAGAAGCAGTAGTATTCTCTGAAATGAGAACGTATTTTAGAAGACACTGTAAGAAGAGTTATTGTGTCTCTCCAGATACTCCGGGACCACCACTCAACCTGGTGGTGAAGGAGACCACTAAGGACAGCACTTCCATCTACTGGGATGCTCCTTTGATTGACGGTGGCTCTGAAGTCACCCATTACATTGTGGAGAAGCGAGACACTGAGAGGAAGGCCTGGTCTATCGTCTCTAATGACTGTCCCAGGACAGCTTTCAAGGTGGAGGACCTGGATGCTGGAAGGTTCTACTACTTCAGAGTGTCAGCAGTGAACCAGCTCGGAGCTGGAGAGCACTGTGAGACTGAAGACTCCGTCAGAGCATCTGGTGGGTTTGACGATATAATTTACACCTCACCTTCTTTTTTTGTCGTTGTTTGTTTCTGCAAATATCATACCCACCGTACCTTTTTTATTACTTCTGCAGAGGAGCCAGGGCCTGTCATGGACTTCAAGACCCTGCTCGTTACCAAGGATTCATGCACTCTAAGCTGGAAGAAACCCCTCACTGATGGCGGCAGCCGCATCATCTGCTACCTGCTGGAGGTTCTCAACGGCGATGACAAGTACAAGGAGCTCATGAGGTCCAAAAACATGCAGTACAGCGCCAAAGACTTGGTTGAGGGCAAAGAGTACAACTACAGAGTCAAAGCGGTGAATGACGCAGGCGAGAGCGTTGCAAAGGAGCTTGCTGTGGTTGCCAAGGACCATATCAGTAAGTCAACTTTTCAAAAATTACCAACAGGGACCCTTTTTTTCAAGGCATAGTTTTACTATACTCAATTCAATACTCATTTCGTCCCTCTGCAGTTCTTCCAAGCTGTGACTTGAGGGATCTGCCCGATATGTGCTACATAGCAAAGGAGGGCAGCACCGTTCGTCTGAAGATCCCAATCATTGGCAAACCTACTCCCAAGGTTTCCTGGAAGAAGGGAGATGATGAGGATCTGACAGACACAGGCCGAGTGTGTGCCGAGTCATCTTCAGTCAACACCACTCTCCTAATCAGAGACTGCCAGAGGAGTGATGCCTCCAAATACACCATCACCCTTAGGAACAGCGCGGGAAGCAAGGAGTCCACCATTTTCATCAGGTTTAATGAATAAGTCCCTTAAACTTAATGACGCTAGGTTTAGTCCCATATGTGAGAAAATATTTTAATCTCTTAATCTTTTATGTCTTTACAGGGTGGTTGGTAAACCTGGTATTCCAATTGGACCTATTAAGTTCAAAGATATTACTGCAGATGGTGCTACATTGAAGTGGGGTGCTCCAAAGGATGACGGTGGCTCGGAGATCACAAACTACATCCTGGAAAAGAGGGACTCAGTCACCAACATGTGGGTGACAGTGTCCTCCTGTGTGGAGACAAACACCATGAGGGTGACTGGACTCCATGAGGGTACAGAGTATATCTTCAGGGTTTGCGCTGAGAACAAGTACGGCGTTGGAGAGGGACTCAAGTCTGAGCCTGTCGTCGCTAAACATCCATTTAGTACGTGACTATATCTCAGAATGTTGAGAATTGACGTTCAAAGTTGAGTTTCTCCTCATAATACAATGTCACCATTTTTCCATAGATGTTCCTGATGCTCCTCCCCCACCGGATATCATAAGCATGCGCCACAACTTTGCTTACCTGGCCTGGTCTGACCCAAGGAAGACTGGAGGCTCACCCATCACAGGTGCCGTTGTCTTGAACACTCCTGGACCTTGGTCTCTTTCTGTTCCAGCTAGCTTACCAAATATCTTTTTATTTCCTGTTCAGGCTACCATGTTGAGTTCAAGGAGAGGAACAGCATGCTGTGGAAGAGGGCAAGCCCAACCCCCTTAAGGATGAAGGAAAACAAAGTAACAGGGCTGACTGAAGGCTTGGAGTATGAGTTCAGAGTCATGGCAATCAACATGGCTGGCATTGGCAGGCCAAGTGCTCCCACTGATTCTCAGGTGGCCTTGGACCCCATTGGTAAGTACAAAACTAGTGGGGATAGCTACGGAAACTACGAATGATAAATGCATTTATTCCTATCCCATTTATATTCCTATCTTCAAGATAGATATTTAAGTGTGGCTAACTCGTGGTCATCTTCTGTTCAAATGACCTGTGGGATATCACATGGGTTGGTCCTCAAACCACTGTCTGTCTTTATCTACATGTTACCACTAGGGCATGTAACTAGTAGGCACAATGGAAGTTTCATTCACAGGAGACACTCAGATGTACCTCTCTGCCAGCACCAATAATTTTAATCGAATTTGTTCACTCAATAACTGCAAACATGACCTCACCCTGGATGGCTGGATTTTACCGTGGTCTTGGTCTGAATTTGATCATTTCAGTTAATACAATTTATCGCAATTTAGCCTTATGAATTTTTCTCACTGTCATTTTATTTAATTTTATCCTGCAAATACCTTTTTTTGAAATGTGCCATATAAATTATAAATCATTTATCATTATTATTATTAAAATATCCTTATATCTGTATCATTAGATGCTCCTGGAAAACCTGACGTCATCAGCATCACCAGAAGCACCGTAACCCTGAAGTGGACTGAGCCACAAAGCGATGGTGGCCACCGACTGACTGGCTACATCGTGGAAAAGCGAGACCTGCCCTCTAAGATCTGGGTGAAGGCCAACAATGTTAATGTTGTCGATCCTGCATTCACTGTAACTGACCTGCAGGAAGGCTGCAAGTACGAATTTAGAATCAGGGCGAAGAATGCCGCCGGTGCTCTCAGCCCGCCCTCCGAACAGACAGATACCATTATCTGTAGAGATGAATACGGTGAGAGACAAAACCATCCCCTAGATATTGTCTCAGAATACTTCCATTGATTATCTTTGCGTCATGCATGACATGCCCCGCCTCTTTCTCTCACTCCTTCACCCGCTCCTCATACTCTCTCTCTCATCCTCTCCCTCACACTCTTTCTCTCGCCCTCTTTCTGTTCCTAGCCCTCTCTCTCCACTTTCTCCCCGCTCTTGCTCATGGTGGACTTCTTGGTTCTCATTAGAAAAGAGTCTGGCTATTTTTGGAAAGTGCCTTAAGTTAACATTTGTTTTGATTTGATGCTGTGTAAATAAAATTTGATTGGTTGATTGTTGATATAATTGTCCAATTTAATTCCACAGCGGCACCAACCATTGTCATCGATGCTCAGGTGAAGGAGGGTCTGACCGTCCGAGCCGGTGACACTATTGTCATCACTGCAACAAGTATTTTAGGCAAACCTTCCCCAACATCCTGCTGGTCAAAGGGAGGAAAGTATTTCAAACCTTCTGATCTTGTTCAAATTGAGACCACTGCCACTTCCTCCACGCTGTCCATCAAGTACGCGAGCAGGAAAGAGAGTGGGGAGTACATCATCACTGCCAGCAACCCCTTCGGTATGAAGGAGGAAACGGTCATGGTGACGGTTCTGGATGTTCCTGGTGCTCCTGGACCAATTGAATGCAGTGGTGTCTCCTCTGAGAAGGTCACCCTAACCTGGACAGCTCCCACTGAGGAAGGAGGCTCTCCAATAAAGTATTACACCCTAGAAAAGAGAGAGACCAGCCGCTTGCTCTGGACTGTCCTAGAAGAGAAGGTCCTTGACTGTCACTATGTGGCCAACAAGCTCATCCAGGGCAATGAGTACATCTTCAGAGTCTCTGCTGTGAACCAGTATGGTGCTGGTGAGCCATCTCACTCTGAGGCAGTCAAGATGGTTGATAGATTCGGTATGTCCAGTTGATTTTTGCTCCTCGTATGCTTCTCTATGACAGACTTTGCGTATTAATTTAGTGTTTCTGCTATTTGTGTAGGTCCCCCAGGTCCACCGTCCAGACCAGAGGTTGAGAAAGTCGATGGACACTCTGCCACTGTGACCTGGAGACGACCAGCTGACGATGGAGGAAGTGACATCATTGGTTACCGTGTTGAGAAGAAGGAGAAAAAAGGAATGAGATGGCTCAGGGCAAGCAAGAAACCCATCGCTGAGCTGAGCTATGAAGTCACCGGTCTCACCGAGGGCATTGAGTATGAGTTCCGGGTTCTTGCTGAGAACAAAGCTGGTTTTGGAGAGCCAAGTGAATCATCTATGCCAGTCAGAACAATAGTTGTTGCCTGTAAGTATAAAGAAGTATTATGATTTACAGAATGTCCTATTAAGACTTAAAAAATCCTAATCATTTATTGAATGTGTGGCAGATGTACCCGGACCTCCAATTAACCCAAGAGTCACGGACACAACCAAGACCACTGCTACACTAAACTGGGGAAAACCTCTTGATAACGGTGGACTTCAAGTTACCGGGTATATCATTGAGCACAAGAAGGAAGGCAAAGAAGAATGGGTCAAGGACACCCCTTCATCTCCACATAGGATCACAGAGTTTGTCGTTCCCGAGCTGGAAACTGGTGCTAAATACCATTTTAGAATTAGTGCTGTGAACGCCAAGGGAGCAGGTGAACCCGCAGAAACTCAGGAAGTGATTGAGATTGTGGAACGAGCAGCTGTACCTGATTTGGAGCTGGATGTTGAGCTGAGAAGAACCCTTGTAGTCAGGGCCGGCTGCTCCATTCGCCTCTTTGTGCCAATCAAGGGACGTCCCACACCAACAGTGACCTGGACTAAGGAAGGCGGTCCTGTCCCACGCGCTGTCATTGACAGCACTGAGTCATTTACAATGCTTATCATCCCTGAGAGTTCAAGGATTGATGCGGGCAAATATGAGCTTACCCTTGAAAACTCTGCTGGAAAGAAGAGTGCCTCCGTACAGGTGAGAGTCCTGGATTCACCTGGACCTCCACTTAACCTAAAACCAGTCAAGATTGACAAGGAAAGCATCTCTCTTCAGTGGGAGATGCCTCTCATTGATGGTGGAGCCAGGATTACAAACTACATCATTGAGAAGAGAGAATCAACACGCAAAGCTTTTGCTACAGCTATTACTAAGTGCCAGACCACCTCAGTCAGGATCGGTGAGTTGGGCGAAGGCTGCGAGTACTATTTCAGAGTATCTGCTGAGAACGAGTACGGAATTGGTGAGGCAGCTGAGACTGCAGATCCGATCCGGGCATCCCAGGCACCAACTCCTCCAGAGAGTATAATTCCTACTGATATCACCAAGAACTCTCTGAGCCTGGCTTGGACCAAACCCAGGCACGATGGCGGAAGCAGAATTACAGGATACGTCCTTGAAGCCCAGAAGAAGGGAACTGATCAGTGGGCCCATGTAACGACAGTCAAGACCATGGATTTCACAGTGAAAAATCTCAATGAGAATGAGGAGTACATTTTCCGTGTAATGGCTGTCAACCAATCGGGTAGAAGTGCTCCACGTGACAGCAAACCCATTGTTGTCAAGGATTCTACTTCCCTGCCTGAGTTTGACCTCCGTGGCATATGCCAGAAGACAATTATTGTCAGAGCAGGAGACGAAATCAAGGTTGAAATTCCAGTTATGGGACGTCCAAGACCAACTGTCTCATGGCAGAAGGATGGTGCCGCCCTGAAGCTCACACAGAGAACCAATGTGGAAATCACTCCTGCAACTGATATCCTCAGTATCAATGAGTGCACCAGAGCCGACAGCGGCATATATACCATAACAGCAAAGAACATTGTTGGTTCAGTGACGGATAACATCATTGTCAGAGTACATGATGTACCTGGCCCACCTAAGGGACCTGTTAAGATTGTGGAGATATCTCGTACACATTGCATCTTTGAATGGGACACTCCTGAGAATGATGGAGGCGTTCCAATTAACAACTATGTGGTTGAAATTAGAAACACCGCCTCCCAAACATGGACAGAGCTATCATCTACGGTCATCCGTACCATTTTCAAAGCCATTCGTTTAACCACCGGGTCAGAGTACCAGTTCAGAATTAAGGCCAAGAACAGATATGGCGTTGGACCACCCATTACATCAGAGGCAGTGGTGGCTTCATATCCATTCAAAGTCCCTGGACCTCCTGGTACTCCTGGTGCTGTTGTCTTTAGCAAGGACTCCATAACCATTGGCTGGAATGAGCCTGTGTCCGATGGTGGAAATGAAGTAATCGGGTATCATGTAGAAAGAAAAGAGAGAAGCAGCATCATGTGGCATAAAATCAGCAAGGGTCTTGTGAAAGGAAACATCTTTAAATCCACTGGTCTTGAAGATGGAGTTGCCTATGAGTTCCGTGTCATGGCTGAAAATATGGCTGGCATTGGCAAGCCCAGCAAGGCCTCAGAAGCTATCCTGGCCTTGGACCCCATAGATCCACCAGGTCAACCTGAACCAATATTGGTCAACAAGAATGTAATAATTATTCAGTGGACAAAGCCTGAGTATGACGGCGGTTTCAAAATTACAGGCTACACAGTGGAGAAGAGAGAACTTCCAACTGGTCGCTGGATCAGGGCCAACTTCACCAACATCATTGAGACAACATTCACCGTCAGTGGGCTGACTCAAGACGCCTCATATGAGTTCCGTGTCATAGCCAGAAACTCAGCAGGGGCAGTGAGTGTGCCCTCTGACCCCTCAGACCCGATTACCTGCAAAGATGATATTATTGAGCCACGCATTATGGTTGATGCCATCTATAAGGATGTGGTTCTACTGAGGGCAGGAGAGTCGTTCAAACTTGAGGCTGACATTGCCGGACAACCGATCCCCACTATGGCTTGGACCAAGGATGGAAAGGAAGTTGACAACACATTGAAGCTGGATGTTAGGTTCACAGAACTAACAACCACTCTAACAAACAAGGACTCTGGCAGATCAGATGGAGGAGAATTTGTTCTGACAGCTTCTAATATTGGTGGATTTGCCAAGCACATCTTTAAAGTTAAAGTACTTGACAAACCTGGTCCACCAATCGGCCCTCTTAAGGCGTCTGATGTCACAGCTGACAACTGCGTACTCAACTGGGCTCCACCTGCAGATGATGGCGGTGCTGAGATTGAAGGATATGTGATCGAGAAGCGTGAGTCGAGCAGACTGGCTTGGACCAATGTGGCTTCAGACCTGCATGTTACACAACACAAGGTGACCAAGCTACTCAAAGGAAATGAATACATTTTCAGAGTCATGGCAGTAAATAAATATGGAGTTGGCGAACCTCTGGATTCCGAACCAACTATTGCAGACAACCCGTATGTGGTTCCAGATCCTCCAGAGAATCCTGAGGTGACAGCAATTACTAAGGATTCAATGATTATTATGTGGCAAGCATCTAAGCATGATGGTGGAACTCCCATCACCAACTACAACGTTGAAAGGAAAGACAGAATTGGGCTCCGCTGGGTGAAATGTAACAAGAGGAAGGTCAAAGATCTGCAATTCAAGGTAACGGGTCTTGTTGTCGGCCACGAGTATGAATTCAGGATAAATGCTGAGAATGCTGCTGGAGTGAGCGCACCAAGTGTCTCCAGTCCATTCTACAAGGCCACTGATGCATTATACAAGCCTGGGTCTCCTTGCAACCCAAGAATCTTGGACACAACTAAGTCCTCAATCACTGTTGCCTGGAACAGGCCTATATACGATGGTGGCTCTGACATCACAGGCTACATTGTTGAGACCTGCATCAAATCTGTAAAGGAGGAAGATGAGGAATGGACCATTGTGACACCCAAACAAGGTCTCCTGGCTACCTCATTTACTATTGTTAACTTGAAGGAGAACCAGGAATTCAAGATAAACATCTCTGCTGTGAACAGTGAAGGAGTTGGAGAGGCAGCAATGGTACCTGGCAATCCAAAGGCAGAGGACAGGCTCTTCCCACCTGAGATGGATTTGGATGCTGAGCTCCGCAAGGTTGTCACTCTTAGAGCTTGCTGCACCCTTAGACTGTTTGTACCTATCAGAGGCAGACCAGCTCCTCAGGCTAAGTGGACCAAAGGAGATGGTGAGCCTATTGAGAGGGCAACCATTGACAGCACAACATCATACACGTCTCTTGTGATTGAAAATGTCAACAGATTTGACAGCGGAAAGTATAATCTTACAATTGAAAACAGCTCAGGCTCAAAGATGGTTACAGTCCAGCTCAGGGTTCTTGATACGCCAAGTGCCCCCCAGAATTTGAAGATTACAGCTGTGACCAACCAAGCTGTCACTCTGACATGGGATCCACCTTTGAATGATGGAGGAGTTAAGATCAAAAACTATATTGTTGAAAAACGTGAGTCTACCAGGAAAGCCTATGCTACAGTCAATGCTAACTGCCATCACGCCACCTTCACAGTTGACCATCTTCTAGAAGGATGCAACTATTACTTCAGAGTTTTGGCTGAGAATGAATATGGCATTGGTCTGCCCATTGAGACTGGCGAATCGGTTAAGGTATCAGAGAAACCACAGCCACCTGGCAAGGTCACTCTTAAGGATGTCACTAAGAACAGTGTTACCCTTTGCTGGGAAAAGCCAGAGCATGATGGTGGCAGCAGAGTGGGCTGTTATGTTGTTGAGATCCAGCCTAAGGGTGTAGATAAGTGGAGCCAGGCTTTGATTGTAAAGGAAACAGAAGCCACCATTACTGGTCTCAATGCAGGTGAAGAATACATGTTCCGTGTAGCAGCAAGAAATGAAAAAGGTACAAGTGACCCACGCCAAATCGGTGTACCTGTAATTGTTAAAGATCTCGTAATTGCACCCATTGTCAAGATGTTGTTCAACACGTTCAGTGTGTTAGCGGGAGAAGACTTAACAGTGCAGGTTCCATATGTTGCACGGCCCAAACCAGCTGTCTGCTGGGTAAAGGACGGTCAGCCCCTCAAGAGAACTACAAGAGTTAACTTTGATGAAACAGACTCAATGCTGAGCCTCAATGTAAAAGAAGCCACTAAAGACGATGTTGGACAGTACCGCATTACTCTTAGCAACACAGCAGGAGAGACGACAACAGACATTGGCATTGTTGTTCTCGAAAAACCTGGGCAGCCAGCTGGTCCAGTCAAGGTGGAGGAGGTCACTTCTGACAGTGCTACAATCTCCTGGAACCCACCAGTCTATAGCGGGGGATGCACCATCAAAAGCTACATTGTTGAAAAGAGAGAGACGTCCACAAGTAACTGGATGGTTGTATCTCCTAACCTGGCAAGGACCAAGATAAAGGCGGGAAGGTTGAAGACTGGCTCTGAGTATCAGTTTAGAATTACAGCAGAAAACAGATACGGAAAAGGTCCAGCTCTTCTGTCAGAATGCTTTGTAGCTCAGTATCCATACAAGCTTCCAGGACCCCCAGGAACACCATCTATTGCGGTCTGCACCAAGGACAGCATGGTGATTGCCTGGAATGAACCTGTGAATGATGGTGGAAGCGCTATCTTGGGCTACCATCTTGAACGTAAAGAAAGAAACAGCATCCTGTGGGTAAAACTTAACAAGTCTCTTATTACTGACCAAACCTTCAAGACTACTGGTCTGGAACCAGGCATGGAGTATGAATACAGGCTTTATGCGGAAAACATTGTTGGAATTGGCAAAGTGAGCAAAGTGTCAGAGGGCATTGTTGCTAGAGATCCTTGTGATCCTCCTGGCACCCCAGAGGCAACAAAGATTACCAAGGATTCCGTGACCATTATCTGGACCAAGCCAGAATATGATGGTGGTGCAAAGGTTACAGGGTACATTGTGGAAAAGAAGGACCTACCTGAAGGCCGTTGGCTGAAGGCTAACTTCACTAATGTCATTGAGACGGAATATGTTGCAACAGGACTGGTACAGGACAACCAATATGAGTTCCGTGTCATTGCCAGAAATGCCGCTGGTGTTTTCAGCCTCCCCTCTTACAGCACTGGCCCTATCAGTGCCAGGGATGAGATTGAACCACCACGCCTCAGCATTGACCCTGAGTACACACAGACTGTTGTGGTTAATGCTGGAGACAACTTCAAGATTGATGCAGATGTCTATGGAAAACCGTTGCCCTCCATCCACTGGATGAAAGGAGAGCAGGAACTGGGCAACACAATTCATAGAGAGATCAAGAACACACCCACCAAAGCTTACATATCTGTGAAGGAAGCTAAAATTTCAGATGGAGGCGAATACACTCTGCTTCTAAAGAACCCAGGTGGAGAAAAGTGTGTAAAAGTCAATGTAATTGTTCTTGATAAACCTGGAGAACCACAGGGACCTCTTGTTATTACAGGAATAACCAAAGACAGGTGCTGCCTTGCATGGAAACCACCGCTACAAGATGGTGGCAGCAAAATCTCTCACTATGTTGTGGAGAGGAGAGAGACAAGCAGACTTGTCTGGACCGTTGTCGACCCCAAAGTGCAAAATACTTGTTTGAAAGTTACTAAGCTCCTTGAAGGAGATGAGTACATCTTCCGAGTCCATGCTGTCAATCAATATGGAATGGGTGCAGCACTTGAGTCTGCACCTGTTACAATCAAAGATCCATACGTGACCGCTGGAGCACCGAAGAGCTTGGAAGTTTCCGATATTAAAAAGGATTCAATGGTTCTGACCTGGGAGGCTCCTTCCGAAGATGGAGGCAGTCCTATCACTGGCTACATCATTGAAAAACATGACAAAGAAGGTGTTAGATGGATCAGGTGTAACAGGCAAACAGTTATTGCGTTGACTGTCGTGGTCACTGGTCTCATGGAAAATCATAGCTATGAATTCAGGGTTTTAGCTGAGAATTCTGTCGGTGTAAGTGAGCCAAGCCCCCCAACTGTATTCCACAAAGCTCTTGATCCTGTCTTCAGGCCTGGCCCACCACACCATCCAAGAGTTACTGACACAACTAAATCATCTGTATTCTTGTCATGGGGCAAGCCTGTCTGCGATGGAGGCTGTGAGATACAGGGATATATTATTGAATGTTGTACTACCACTGAGCCAGCAGTGCCAGCTGCAGAAACCACCACAGATGCACCTGCTGAGGAATGGATAATGTGCACACCACCAACAGGCATCAAAAAGACCAAGTTTGAAGTTCCCAAATTGAAGGAAAACCAGGCATACAAGTTTAGAGTGTGCGCTGTCAACAAAGTTGGAGTTGGGGAGCATGCTGACGTCTCTGGAGCTATCGTTGTCCAGGAAAAGGCAGAGGAACCAGACCTTGACATTGATCCAGAATTGAGAAAGATTGTGACCATTACTGCTGGAGCTTCCCTTAGACTTTTTATTCCCATCAAAGGAAGGCCCTGTCCTACTATCAAGTGGAGCAAAGATGAAGCTGCACTCAAAGAGACCGCTCAGGTCGAGGTGACCAGTAGCTACACTTCCCTTGTAATTGACAAAATGAGCAGAAATGACAGTGGAAAATATGCAATTACTGCGGAGAATATCAGCGGATCCAAATCTGCATTTGTTGTTGTTCGTGTTCTTGACACACCTAGTGCTCCTGTTACCCTGAAAGTACAAGAAATCACAAACCGTTCAGTAACACTGGCATGGGAACCACCTCTTTTGGATGGCGGGTCCAAGATCAAGAACTACATCGTTGAAAAGAGAGAAAGCACACGCAAAACATACGCAGCTGTCGTGACAAATTGCCATGCTCTTTCCTGGAAGATTGAGCCCCTCCAGGAGGGTTGCAGTTACTACTTCAGAGTGCTTGCTGAGAATGCACATGGTGTTGGCTTACCTGCAGTAACTTGTGATCCTCTTAAGGTCTCAGAGGTGCCTCAATCTCCAAAGACCTTGATTGTTACAGACCAAACTAAAACAAGTATCTCTTTGGCCTGGGAGAAGCCTGAGTATGATGGAGGCAGCAGGGTATTGCAGTACCTGCTTGAGGTTCAGCTCAAGGGCCAGGATAAGTGGTCTAATGTTAACACATTCAAGACAATGGAGACTACCGTTTCTAATTTGAACCCAGGAGAAGAGTATCTGTTTAGAGTTACAGCAATCAATGATAAGGGAAAGAGTGATCCAAAAGTTCTTGCTGGTTCAGTGATGACCAAGGACTTAGTATTTGAGCCAGATGTTAGACCAGCATTCAGCAACTACAGTGTCCATGTGGGTAAAGACCTTAATGTTGACATTCCCATCTTTGGACGTCCAAAACCAACAGTATCATGGACAAAGGACGGGGCTCTGTTGAAGTTCACAACCAGGGTTAACATCCACAACACACCAACGCATACAACTCTGAGCATTAAGGAGGCAGCAGGTGATGATGGTGGCATGTACAGTGTAAATGTTGCTAACTCAGCTGGAAAGAAGGATGCAACTCTTGAAATTATTGTACTTGATAAGCCTGGCCCTCCATCTGGCCCTGTAAGGTTTGATGAAATCACAACTCAGAGTGTCACACTTTCATGGGATCCACCAAAGCACAACGGTGGCTGCCAGATTTCAAACTACATCGTTCAGAAAAGAGATACCACTACAACAACATGGGAAAATGTCAGCATCAACTGTGCCAGAACAAGCATTAAAGTACCAAGACTGAAGACCGGATCTGAGTACCAGTTCAGGATCATTGCCCAGAACCGCTACGGCAAGAGTCATGGTCTGGATTCACATTCTGTGGTTGCTCAATACCCATACAGAGAGCCAGGTCCACCAGGCACTCCTTTCATCTCCTCCCTCTCAAGGGACCACCAGTTTGTCGAGTGGCATGAGCCTATCTCGGATGGAGGCAGCCCAGTTCTTGGCTACCATCTTGAAAGGAAAGAGAGAAATAGTATCCTCTGGGTGAAAATCAGCAAGACACTCATTCATGACACAAGCTTCAAGAGTCACCCCTTAGATGAAGGTGTTGAGTATGAATACAAGGTTTATGCTGAGAATATTGTTGGCATTGGCAGAAGCAGCAAAGTGTCAGAGGGCTGCGTTGCCCGTGACCCATGTGATCCTCCCGGCACACCAGAGGCCACACATGTGACCAGAGATACTATTGTCATTCAGTGGACTAAACCAGAGTACGATGGTGGCAGTAATATAACTGGCTATACTGTAGAGAAGCGTGACTTGCCAGAGGGCAGATGGGGAAGGGCGAACTTCACAAATGTGATTGAGACCCAGTTCACTGTCACTGGACTGACAGAAAATGCACAGTATGACTTTAGGGTCATTGCTAAAAATGCTGTTGGCACCATCAGTAAGCCATCTTACAACAGTGGACCCATCACTGCAAGTGACATGTTTGAGGCGCCAAAGTTCTCCATTGACCCTGCATTCACAAAGACAGTCATTGTCAATTCTGGAGAGACATTCAGGCTGGATGCCGATGTCCATGGCAAGCCATTACCTATGATCAAGTGGTTCAAAGATGATAAACGAATTGAGAATACCTTCAGACTAGAGGTCAAAAACACAGAAGATCATGCAATGATTGTTATAAAAGACTCTGTTAGAATTGATGGTGGACTTTACACACTCGAGCTGACGAATGTGGCTGGCAGTGAAACTATTCCATTCAATGTTGTGGTACTGGACAGGCCGAGCCAGTGTGAAGGACCCCTTCATGTGACTGGAGTAGCTGAAGATAGATGCAGCCTAGTATGGCGCGCCCCACTACATGATGGAGGGAGTCCCATCAAACACTATATAATTGAGAGAAGAGAGACCAGTAGACTGGCGTGGACCATTGTATCTGACAGCTGTGAAAGCACGTGCTACAAAGTCACAAAATTGCTGGAGGGTAATGAGTACATGTTCCGCGTAATGGCTGTTAATAGTTATGGTGTCAGCGAGCCACTGGAATCTAGTGGAGTGATCATGAAGACTCCATTCGTTCCTCCCGGTTCACCTCACATTGAGGATGTCTCCAACATTTCCCATGACGGCATGACTGTCACATGGTCAGCTCCTGAGGCTGATGGAGGAAGTGAGATCATCAATTACCACATTGAAAAGAAGGACAGACATGGAATAAAGTGGACAAGATGCAACAGACAAAAGGTCACCGACCTCTCGTTCAGGGTTACAGGTTTAACAACTGGCCATGAATACGAGTTCAGAGTGTCTGCAGAAAATGTAGTTGGAGTGGGAGAGCCAAGCCTTCCAAGTTCATACTACAAGTCATGTGATCCCAAGTACAAACCTGGTGCTCCAGCATATGTCAATGTGATTGATTCCACAAAGAGTTCTATCACAGTGTCATGGGGTAAGCCTCTTTCTGATGGTGGCAGTGCCATTCAAGGATATATTGTTGAAGTCTGCAAAGCTGAGGAGGAGGAATGGACCATGGTAACTCCCCCCACTGGTCTACGTGTCAACAAATATGAAATTACTAAACTAAGTCAGGGTCAGGAGTATAAGATTCAAGTCTGTGCTTTGAACAAACTCGGAGTTGGCGAACCTGCAGCTCTTCCTGGAACTGCTAAGCCAGAGGAAAGGGTGGACCCACCAGAGATCCAACTCAACTCTGAGCTGAGGAAGGGTATCACAGTGAAAGCTGGTGGATCTGTGAGAATACATATCCCTTTCAAAGGCAGACCAACACCTGAGCTTAAGTGGACTAAGGATGAAGGAGACCTGACTGAAAAGGTGGTGGTTGAAAAAGCTCTGAACTTTACTCAGCTGTCCATAGACTCATGTGACAGGGCAGACTCAGGAAAATACACACTGTGCCTGACTAACAGCAGCGGCACTGTTTCTGAATATGTTGCTGTTAAAGTTCTGGACACCCCTGGAGCTCCACAGAACCTTGTGGTCAAAGATATCAGAAAGGACTCTGTCACTCTTGTATGGGATGCCCCACTGATCGATGGAGGCTCCAAAATCAAGAACTATGTCATCGACAAACGTGAATCAATCAGAAAGGCTTATGCAAATGTGTCCACAAAATGCACCAAGACAACATTCAAAGTTGAGAACTTGATTGAAGGTGCCATGTACTACTTCAGAGTCATGGCTGAGAATGACTATGGTGTTGGACAGGCTGTGGAAACAAAGAATGCTTCCAAGGCCTCCGAGGTACCACTGCCTGTTGCAAATGTCTCTCTTACCGATATCACCAAGACCAGTGCCACACTGGCCTGGGAAAAACCTGAGCATGATGGAGGCAGTAGAATTGGTGGCTACCTAATTGAGATGCAACCTAAAGGTACAGATAAGTGGGGAGTTGCAACAAATACGAAGATATGCGAGGGCACAGTCACAGGCCTCACAGCTGGTACGGAATACCTATTCCGTATAATTGCTTACAATGAGAAGGGTAAGAGTGAGCCAAAGGCACTCGCTGCCCCCATCATCGCCAGTGACATGACCATGGAGCCAAACATTCAGATGCAATTCAACACATATAGTGTATTAGCTGGAAAAGATCTCAAGTTGGAGTTCCCTGTACTGGGTAGGCCCAAACCAAAACTTGCCTGGACCAGGGATGGTCAACCTTTGAAGGTGACATCTAGAGTCAATGTGTTAAACACTCCAACAACAACTGGAATTCAAATTACTGAGGCATGCAAGGAAGATTTTGGCAAATATTCTGTCACAGCAACCAACAGTGCTGGCACCATCACCCACGATGTGTCAATCATTATTCTTGATAAGCCCGGTCCTCCTACTGGTCCAGTCAAAGTTGTCGAAGTGAGCAACACATTTGTCCATCTCTCCTGGGAGCCCCCAGAATATACAGGTGGATGCCAGGTGAAGAACTATATTGTGGAGAAAAGGGACACCACAACCACAACATGGCAGTCAGTCACCACACAGCTTGCTAGAACAGCATTCAAGATCACTAAGCTGAAGACTGGTGCTGAGTACCAGTTCAGAATCATCGCTGAAAACCGATATGGAAAGGGTGTTCCTCTGGACTCCAAGTCCATTGCTGTGCAGTATCCATTCAAACCACCAGGACCTCCAGGAACTCCACGTGTCAAATCTGCAACAAAGGAAATGATGATTATTGAATGGAATGAACCGGTAAATGATGGTGGAAGTTCAGTTATTGGTTACCACCTGGAAAGTAAAGAGAGAAGCAGCATCCTGTGGAACAAACTGAACAAGACTCTCATCAATGATACTCAGTTCAAAATCTGCAATCTTGAAGAGGGAATTGGATATGAATTCAGAGTCTATGCCGAGAATATTGTTGGTATTGGCAGATGCAGTAAAGTGTCTGAGTCGTTTGTTGCACGTGATCCATGTGACCCTCCTGGTGCTCCTGAGGCATTATCTATTTCTAAGAACCTTATCAAGATTCAGTGGACTAAACCTCAGTATGATGGTGGAAGCAAGGTTAACGGATATATTGTAGAAAGAAAGGATCTATCCTCCCCTGATGGGCGATGGGTAAGAGCTAATTTTACTAACATAATTGAAACTGAGTATGTTGTTACTAGTCTGACGGAGAACGAGCAATATGAATTCAGAGTTATCGCAAGAAACGCTGCTGGAGTCTTCAGCGGGCCATCGGACAGCTCAGGACCTATTACCGCTACGGATGAAATTGAACCACCAAGGGCCTCAATGGATCCAAAATACAAGGATGTTATTGTTGTGAATGCTGGAGAACATTTGCTTCTTGATGCAGACATCCATGGAAAACCAATCCCTGAAGTTTCCTGGCTCAAAGAGGGCAAAGAAATGGACAGAGCCCTGCGTATTGAATTGAAAACTACTCAAAAACGTGCAGCCATGACCATCAAGAATGTAACCATGCTTGACAGTGGACACTATGACCTTGTCCTCAAAAACCTGGGTGGTACAAAAACCTTCCCTATCACTGTCAGAGTCCATGATAAGCCGGGTCCACCCACTGGACCGATGAAGGTGACAGGAATCATGGCTGACAGATGTGTCCTTGCCTGGTCTGAACCAACCCTGGATGGTGGGGCCAATATCACTCACTATGTCTTGGAGAAAAGAGAGACTAGCAGGTTGTCTTGGACAGTGGCTGCACCAGATATCAAAGGACTGTATTATAAACTAACAAACCTGCTCCCTGAAAATGAGTACATCTTCAGAGTCAAAGCTGTCAACAAATTTGGTCTTGGTGATTATCTTGAGAGTGAACCCGTCATTGCACGCAATCCTTACAAGCCACCTAGTGCACCTGGAACTCCAGAAGCTAGTCAAATCACAAAGGACTACATGGTTTTGTCATGGACCGTACCAGAGCACACTGGTGGAGCTGACATTGAGGCCTACCACCTTGAAAAACGAGACAAAGATAGCGTAAGATGGACAAAATGCAACAGACAAAAGCTGACCGACTCTAACTTCAAGGTCACTGGTCTAATGACAGACCACTTTTACGAGTTCCGTGTTGCTGCTGAGAATGGGTCTGGAATAGGAGACCTCAGTGAATTGTCCCTATTCTACAGAGCATGTGATGCCATAACGCCACCCGGACCGCCACATCATCCAAAGGTGAAAGACTACTCAAAATCTTCTGTGTCTCTGTCCTGGGGCAAGCCTGACTTTGATGGTGGTGCCTATGTCAAGGGCTACATTGTTGAAATGAGGGAGTATACGCCAGTGCCTGAATTACCAGTCGAGACCGAATTAGCACCAACAGTAGAGGCACCGGTTGAAAAAGAATGGACTATGTGCACTCCGCCCACTGGTATTCAGGCCACTAAACTCACCATCAATGACTTGAAAGAGGGTGGTGAATACCAGTTCCGTGTCTGTGCAATCAACTCTGAGGGAGTGGGGGAGGCTGCCAATGTTCACAGCACAGTGGTTACCTCTGACAGAGTGGAAGCACCAGAGATTGAATTAGACGCTGATCTCAGAAAGGTGGTATCTGTTCGTGCAGGTGGAACCCTGCGCCTGTTTGTCACAATCAAAGGAAGGCCTGAACCTGCTGTGAAATGGGAGAAGGTCGAGGGTACCCTTACAGACCGCACTACTATTGACACTACCAGTTCATACACCATGCTTGTCATCGACAATGTTAACCGCTTTGACAGCGGCAAATACTCACTAACACTGGAGAACAGCAGTGGTTCAAAATCAGCAACTGTTGCAGTGAGAATTTTGGATACACCAAGTGCACCACACAACTTTGCTGTAAAGGAGCTCAAGAAGGATTCAGTAACTCTTGTATGGGACACTCCTTTGACTGATGGTGGTTCTAAAATCACAAACTACATCGTAGAGAAGAGAGAGTCTGTCAGGAAGGCCTACACAACAGTCACCAGCAACTGCACTGCAAACTCATTCAAGATTGAAGAGTTGCCAGAGGGTGGCAATTTCTACTTCAGAGTCTGTGCCGTTAATAAATATGGCCAAGGCCTGAGTGTTGAAACCAAAGAAATCAAAGTGTCTGAGGTACCTCTGCCACCAAGCAAGGTCACCCTTGTGGATTTGACAAAGACCAGCGTTTCTTTAGCCTGGGAAAAACCTGCTCACGATGGTGGAAGCAAAGTGATGTGCTACAATGTTGAATTTAAGCCTAAAAGTGGAGATAAATGGGGCGCAGCATGCACAGTTAAGGTGACTGAAGCAACTATTCCTAATCTGACTCCCAATGAAGCCTACCTATTCAGAGTTATTGCCATCAACGAGAAGGGAAAGAGTGAGCCAAAAGATTATGGCTTACCTGTGATTGCAAAGGATGCTGACATTGAACCATCTACAAACTTACTGTTTACCACATACAGTGTGAAGTCTGGAGATGACCTCACTCTTGAGGTTCCAGTAAGAGGCCGACCAAAACCTGTAGTATCCTGGAAGAAGGATGGTCTTCCTTTGAAGCAGACATCATCAGTGACAATCTTGAACACTGCAACCTCATCCAAAATTATCATCAAAGAGGCAAGCAGAGAGCACGTCGGCAAGTACGAGATCACACTGGCTAACTCTGCAGGAACTATCAGTGCAGATATTGGAGTTGTTGTCCTTGACAAACCAGGTCCACCTAAAGGTTACAAGGTGGATGCTGTGACCTCAGACAGCATCACACTGTCCTGGTCCCCACCAGATTATGATGGTGGCTGTTGCATCAGTAATTATATAGTTGAGAAAAGAGACACAAATTCACAGGATTGGCAGATGGTAGCAAGTAATGTTGCCAGAACAGCTCTTAAGGCTGGTTGCCTCACACATGGAGCGGAGTATCAATTCCGCATCTATGCAGTCAATCGCTATGGCAAGAGTACAAGTCTGGATTCAACTGGAATCACTGCTCAGTATAACTTCAAACAACCTGGACCTCCTTCTACACCAATAGTGAAGTTAGCCACCAAGTCCTTCATGTTTGTGACGTGGAATGAGCCAGTCAACGATGGTGGAAGCCCTGTTTTGGGCTACCATTTGGAGAGGAAGGAGCGTTCTAGCATTCTATGGACAAAGATCAACAGAGGAATGATTAAAGAAACAGAATACAAAGTCACTGGAATTGAAGAGGGCTTGATTTATGAATACCGTCTCTATGCTGAAAATATTGCTGGCATTGGTAAATGTAGCAAGGTCTGTGAAGGTGTAGCTGCAAGAGATCCATGTGATCCTCCAGGCACACCTGTGGTAACCGCTGTTACCAGAACATCTGTCTCCTTATCTTGGGATAAACCAGAGTATGATGGTGGTGCCAAAGTCTCTGGCTACACCATTGAGCGTAGAGACCTTCCTGAAGGACGCTGGACAAGGTGCAACTTCACCAATGTGCCGGATAACCACTATGACGTGACAGGCCTCACAGAGAGCAGCCAGTATGACTTCCGTATCTTTGCTAAGAATGCAGCAGGACTATTCAGTGAACCATCTGACAACACTGGCCCCATCACTGTTAAGGATGACGTGGAGCCACCACGTATCATGATGGATGTCAAGTTCAGAGAGACAGTGTTCGTGAAAGCAGGAGAAACTCTAAAGATTAATGCTGACCTTGCTGGGCGCCCTGCCCCCGTTGTTTCCTGGACCAAAGATGGCCAAGAGCTGGAGCTGAGAGCCAGAATACAGATTGTTTCAACAGATACCAGCACTGCTGTCATTATCAAGGACTGCATCAGGAAAGATTCAGGACAGTATGCTTTGACTCTCCAGAATATTGCTGGAACTGTTACCATGCCCATAAACTGTGTGATTCTGGATAAGCCAGGACCCTCAGCAGGTCCTCTTCAGATCACAGGTCTCACAGCTGAAGAGTGCACTCTGTCATGGGGACCTCCTCAGGAGGCCGGTGGTGCAGAAATCACACATTACATTGTTGAGAAGCGTGAGACCAGCCGGTTGGCATGGACTTTGGTGAAGGGCGATATCACAGAAACCTTCTTTAAAGTCAAGGGATTGCTCAAGGAAAATGAATATATCTTCAGGGTTTTGGCTGTAAGCAAACATGGACATGGCGAGGCTCTGGAGAGTGATGCTGTTAAGATTATAGATCCATACACGTTTGCCACGGCTCCTGCTGGTGTTGATGTCACTTTAATAACTGGAGATTCAATGACCCTCACATGGTGCAAGCCAGCCAATGATGGAGGCAGTTCGATCACTGGATATGTGATTGAGCGCCGTGAGAAGACAGGAATGCGTTGGATACGTGTGAACAGAGATCCAGTTGTTGAGTGTACTACAGTGGTAACCAAATTGCGTAAGGGTTGTGAGTATGACTTTAGAGTCCATGCCGAAAATGCTGCTGGTCTGAGTCCTCCAAGTGAAACATCTGCATCATTTAGAGCAGTAGATCCTCTGGTTGTTCCCCCTCGCCCAACTAAGCCAAGGATTGTCAGTTCAACCAATGCCAGTGTGTCCATCGTCTGGAAACCTCCAACAGATGATGGTGGTGCTCCTGTCCTTGGATACAGTGTAGAATACAGAGACTTCATCCGTAAACCAGAGCCAGACACTGAGGAGGAATATGAGGAAGAGGAGGAATCATCTGAAGACCTGGCAAGATGGACTGAAGCTATCCCTCTCACCAGGAGCCTAGAGTTCACTGTAACTGGACTTAAGACAGATACAGAATATGAATTCTGTGTCAAGGCAATCAATAAAGTTGGCAGCAGTGTGCGTAGCCCATATTCAGATGCTGCAGCGGCAAAGGACAGAACTGCAGAGCCGTCATTTGATGTTGACAGTGATTTGCATAAAGTCCTTAGTGTAAAGCATGGTACAGCTTTTACCCTCAACGTACCATTCAAGGGTAAACCCGCACCATCAGCCACATGGGCGAAGGAGGACGTTGATCTGAAGGTCAGAGGAACCATTGAATCAACAGAATCAAGCACTTCACTGACAATTGAGAAGTCAAGTAGGAATGACTCCGGAGAGTACTGCGTTACAATTGAATCATCATTGGGAATAGCAACGTTACCCATGGTTGTCAAAGTGCTCGACTCTCCTGGACCCCCTGTCAATGTTACGGTTTCAGCAGTAACCAGGGATTCTGCAACTCTCACTTGGGAACCTCCTGAGAATGATGGTGGGGATGCCGTGAAGGCCTACCATGTTGAAAAACGCGAGGCCAGTAAGAAGGCTTGGGTATCCGTGACCAACAACTGCCACGGATTTACTCACAAGCTTGAAGATTTGCAGGAGGGAGCCATCTATTACTTCAGAGTTATTGGAGAAAATGAGTATGGAGTGGGTGTCCCTCAGGAAGCAAAGGCTGGAACCAAGATAACAGGTAACATATAATCTGATATTTTCTTGTGAATTTTATAAAACTGTAATCATTTTGTAGAATTAAAATGTTCAACTCTCTGTTACAGAGGTGCCTAGTTCACCCATGAAACTCGGAGTTGCAAATGTTACCAAAGACAGCATTACCATCGCCTGGACAAGACCGGAATACGATGGGGGTAGCAGAGTCACTGGTTACCTTATTGATGCCCTGGAGAAGGGACAGACCAAGTGGGTCAAGTGTGCCACTGTAAAGACAATGACCCACACCATCAAAAACTTGAGGGAGGGTGCAGAGTACTTCTTCAGAGTCCATGCTGAAAACCATGCTGGACTCAGTGAACCAAAGGAGATGATAGTTCCTGTTATTGTCAAGGAAATACACGGTAGTATTTCAATCTTCATTTCTTTATTTTGATGTTATTATACCATTTTTATTACTTACACCATTCCTATCTTTTTGATTCCAACAGAGGCTCCGGAGTTCGACATGAAGAACTACCCTAAGAATAGAGTTTACGTGAAAGCAGGGTCTGACCTTACCTTCGAGATTCCTCTCATCGGTAGGCCCACGCCAAAGGTTGCCATGTCAAAGAACAATGTGGTCATCAAGGGATCAGAGAGGCTGCTCACAGAAGTCACTCCAGACAGTTTGATTATCACTCTTACAGAGAGTGTTTCAAGCGATGCTGGAAAGTACGAAGTCACTGCCTCAAATGCGGGAGGCACCACCAAGATCTTCATTGTCTTCGTTGTGCTGGACAGACCCGGACCTCCTCTTGGTCCAGTCGAGACTGGGGAGGTCGGAGAGACCAGTGTATGTCTGAAATGGGCTCCTCCAGAGTACGATGGTGGTAGTCCTGTTACCAACTACATTGTTCTGAAACGTGAAACTAGCACTCCAACATGGGCAGAGGTTTCAACTAGTATCGCCAGAAGCGCGATCAAAGTGACCAAGTTGACCAAAGGAGAGGGGTATCAGTTCAGAATCAAGGCCCAGAATCGTAACGGTGTCAGCGACCACATTGACAGCAAGCCTGTTATGATAAAGCTCCCATACAGTAAGTGAATGCAGTCGGATGACAGTGGAAAAGAGAGAGATCGATGAGTTTGCTTGGTGTTTTGTTCATATCAAAAGTGTGTGATATGGATCATGAATCTCTCTAAATATGCACATGAATTTTATCTATTGCAGCCATCCCTGGACCTCCATCCACACCTTGGCTGAGCTTTGTATCTAGAGAGAGCCTAACGGTCTGCTGGAATGAACCAGTCACTGATGGAGGAAATCCAGTGATTGGATATCATCTCCAGATGAAAGAGAGGAGCAGCATCCTCTGGCAGAAGGTCAATAAGACAGCAATCACAGGAAACCAATGGCGAGTCACAAACATCTGCCCTGGCCTGATATACGAATTCAAGGTGGCAGCTGAAAATGCTGCTGGAATTGGAAAAATGAGCAAGACCTCTGAAGAGGTGCTTGCAATTGATGCCTGCGGTAAGTATCTATTATCACCACTTTGGAGAAAACTGAAACAAGCAGTGGTTAAAATTTAGGGGTATTCTTTGAATAAATGTAAAAGGAGGAATAAAAGGAGGCTGCCACATTCTGCCTTTTCTGCGCAGTAGCCTCAATGGAAAAACAGAACACAGGCCCCAGAGATGACTATTTTGTATATAAGCTTGAAGTGGCAGAAGCATGATGAAGAAACACTTTGGCTCTAAAACCCAATGAAACACGAAGATCTAACTCATGAAATAATTGTTAGATAAACTGAGGGATTCCGTGCAGTCTGGCCTTGGGATTCAATTTATCTGCCCTGAACTTGCCATCTCCGGGTCGGCCAACTAAGTCTTCATTGAATCCTTTCCGCTCCTTGAGCGAGGAACACTCCTGAATTTTTCAGCACCTTTCAGTAATCTTTCGCTCACCAGATTGGATTCACTGGACGGACTGTGTTGACCCAATCACTTTAACTCAATGTTTTCACAATTTCAATCCTCTTGTTTTCCGTTCTTTGATAGTTTTCAGGCTCCTTTGCTTTTTCTTCGCTAACATGTTATGTCTAAGGTAGACTGTCATTATATGACAGTTATTACATGACAGTCTACTCAATATTTTTTTTTTTTTTTTTTTTCACTTGAAGGGAACAATAGATTCTTGGATAGGGAAGGAGGAGCTGAGGTTGTGATCAGGAATTGCACAGATATATGCCACTCAATTTTACACACTGCACCTTTAAAGGGGAGTTTATACTGGGAAATCTTCGCTGTGGTTAATCTAAAATTGCATCTTTTCATCAATAATATCACAGAGCCTCCAGCAAATGTGCGTATCACAGAAGTAACCAAGAACTCCGTCAGCCTGGCCTGGCAGAGGCCTCCATACGATGGAGGCAGCAAGATTACCGGCTACAGCTTAGAGAGGAGAGAAGCTGGCAGCGGCAGATGGGTGAAGGCAAACTTCACAAATATCATTGAGCTGGGCTTCACTGTATCTGGACTTAGCCAGGATGAGTCCTACGAGTTTAGGGTCTATGCCAAGAATGCTGTTGGGTCTGTCAGCAACCCCTCTCTCATCGCCGGCCCGGTCACTTGTGTTGACGCATTTGGTGAGATTTCTATCTATGGTTGCACTATTTGTTTACCTTTACTTGATTCATTTACACATGACTAATATTAATATGTGCTGTACCACAGGAGCCCCAGCCATCGACCTGCCTCCAGAGTATCTGGATGTGGTTGAGTACAAGGCTGGCGCTTCAGTTAAGCTTAAAGTTGGAATCATTGCCAAACCTCTGCCGACCATAGAGTGGCTAAAAGATGGAAAAGAACTGGTCACTACATCGACCATATCTATAGAAAACACAAGCGATTCCTCTGCTGTTCTGATCAAAGATGCAGCTCGTCATAACACGGGTTCATACGAGGTCAGGATCAAGAATGGTCTGGGCTCAGCATCTGCAACAATCAGGATTGCAATCCTAGGTAAGAAGAACTCTTTGCCAAACCTTTCAGATTTACATAACTATGAAAAATCTCAGGGTCAACTCCTAATATATTTTTTTGCCCCCTTAAAGACAAACCTGGACCCCCAGCTAGTACCATCATCTTCAACTCCATCTCAGAAGACAAGATAGTTTTGAGCTGGAAACCTGTGCCTGAGTCCGATCAGGGAGGTTCCAAGGTGACCCACTACATTGTTGAAAAGCGTGAAACTAGCCGAGTGGTCTGGTCAACAGTTTCAGACAAGTACGAACAGACCCACATTGCTGTGGGTAAGCTTGTACGTGGAAATGAGTATGTGTTCCGCGTCATGGGTGTCAATAAATATGGAATTGGAGAAACACTGGAGTCTGAGCCTGTCGTTGCTAAGAACACCTTTGGTAGGTTTCCGAGGAGCTCCACAATTCATGAGTAAATAATATTTGTTGCCGTGTTAGCTTTGCATTTGCATTATATTTATGTGTTTATGATAAAATTCTACAGTGACTCCTGGGCAGCCTCACACACCTGAAGTGAACTCCATCACCAAGTCCACCATGGTAGTAGAATGGACCCAACCAGGTGTAGATGGAGGAAGTCTTGTGACAGGCTACTACCTGGAGAGGCGCGACAAGAAGAGCCTGCGCTGGATCAAGGTTTACAAAGAACCTGTCACTGACATCAAGCAGTCAGTCTACCATCTGACAGAAGGAAACGAGTACCAGTATCGTGTCTGTGCCATCAACAAGGCTGGAGAGGGACCTTTCTCTGATGCATCAGACTACTACAAGGCCGCTGACCCAGTTGGTAAGTCGTCCAACATTCCCAGGTTTCCAACAAAACAAGATAAAATTACAACTCCAGCTGACCAAAACATTACTTACAGATCCACCAGATGAGCCTTGCAAGCTGAAGGTGTTGGACTCCACTAAGACATCCATAACATTGGGCTGGTCCAAGCCAGAATGGGTTGGAGGCAGTGAGGTCACCTGCTACATGGTGGAAAAGCTTGTGGAGGGACAGCAAGAATGGGCTATGGTCACTTCTAAGGGAGAGGTCAAGACAACAGAGTATACGGTTCACAACTTAACACCAGATGTCAATTACTTATTCAGAGTCTCTGCCGTCAACTGTGCCGGTCGTGGGAATCCTTTGGAGATGACTGAGCCTGTGCAGGCTAAGGATATCCTAGGTAAACATCACCTCTATAACTTGTTTTGCTTTAACATTCTTCATAATTAACAGGTCCGGTATGACCTTGAATATTTCTCATGGTTTTCACAGAGGAGGCCCAGATTGACTCAGATGTCGCCATGAGAACCCACTACATTGTGAAGGCTGGCAAGGATGTGGAGCTGTCCGTCCCTCTGAAGGGTAGACCTGCTCCGACTGCTTCTTGGAGCAAGGGAGAAGAATGCATTGATCGCGACCCCAAATATGAGTTTCACCACACAGATACCGACACTGTCCTTGTAATGCGTGAGATGACCAGGCTTGACACCGGAAAGTACACAGTTAAGATAGAGAATGGTGTAGGAGAGCCCAAGACAGTCACCCTGTCTGTTAAAGTCCAGGATACTCCAGCTCAGTGCAGGAACCTGGTGCTTAAAGATGTGACCCGCGGAAAGGTCACTCTCTGCTGGGAACCTCCACTTGTTGATGGTGGTGCTGAGATCACAAACTACATTGTCGAGAAGAGGGACTCATCCAAGAGGTCCTACTCTGCAGTGACAAGCAAATGCAAAGACACAACATACATGATTGAGGACCTGTCCGAGAAGACCTCTTTCTTCTACCGTGTGTTGGCTGAGAATGAGAATGGTGTTGGTGATCCATGTGAAACTGCTGATCCGGTGAAGGCTACAGAGACTCCAGGACAAGTCAAGGATGTCTCTATGAAGGATTCATCCAAGACCTCTGTCACTCTGCAGTGGCTGAAGCCTGATTATGATGGCGGCAGCATAATTTCAGACTACATCATTGAGAAGAAGCTGAAGGACGAGGAATGGTCATTGGGAGGAGCCAGCAGGCAGTGTGAATATGAGGTCAAGAAGCTCAAGGAGCACTCAGATGTGTTCTTCAGAGTTGCCGCCAGAAATGAGAAGGGGCAGGGCGACTTTGTTGAGATTGGGCCTATCAAAGTCATTGACTACATCATAACACCTGAGGCAAGTCTTGCAGAGTACCCAGATGGCACCATAAGTGTTCGCCTGGGCCACAACGTCCACATCGAGCTTCCATACAAAGGTAAGCCTAGACCTTCTGTTCTATGGCTGAAAGACAACCTACCTCTGAAGGAGAGTGACCAAGTCCGCTTCAAGACGACAGAAAACAAAGCTACTCTAATGATTAAAAATGTGAAGAAGGAGTATGAGGGTAAATACACCCTAACTCTTGACAATAAAGTCAACAGGAGATCCTTCCACATCCATGTCATCACACTTGGGTCACCATCAAAGCCTGTTGGACCCATTCGCCTGGATGAAGTGAGAGCTGAAAGCATCATGATTTCCTGGGATGAACCTAACGACGATGGTGGGGGAGACATCACAAGCTACACTGTGGAGAAGCGTGACACCTCAAAATCTGACTGGAAGATGGCCTGCTCCAGTATCCAGGATACTCAGTTCAAGGTGCCCAACCTTATCAAGGGTGTTCAATACCAGTTCAGAGTGTGCGCTGAGAACCGATACGGTGTCAGTGAACCTCTGGTCTCACAAACGGTTATTGCAAAGCACCAGTTCAGGCCTCCAGGCCCACCAGGCAAGCCTGTTGTGTACAATGTCACCAACGATGGAATGACTATCCAGTGGGAGAAGCCAATCTATGACGGTGGAACCCCCATCCAGGGCTTCCACGTTGAGAAGAAGGAAAAGAACAGCATCATGTGGCAAAAGGTGAACACTGTGTTGGTCAAAGAAACAGAATACAGGATCTTGGAACTCATTGAAGGCCTTGAGTACTCTTTCAGAGTCTATGCCCAGAATGATGCTGGCTTCAGTCGATTGAGCGACGAGAGCAAACCAACCATGGCCGTCAGTCCAGTCGGTGAGTCCTGATCCTGGTCAGAATGGAACAACACAATTAATGGTTCACTTCAGCAAAAGTAGGCTAAAAGTTGTATCTCATGTCTTTCAGATCCTCCAGGCCAACCTGACTACACTGATGTGACTAGCGACTCAATATCACTGAAATGGGATGCACCCAAACGTGATGGTGGCAGCAAGATCACCGGCTACAACATTGAGAAACGCCAAGGACAAGGCCGCTGGTTTAAGGCCAACTTGATTGATGTACATGACTGCCAGTACACCGTCACTGGGTTGGCAACAAACGAACGCTATGAGTTCAGAGTAATTGCCAGAAATGCCATTGGAGTCATCAGTCCTCCCTCCAATTCCTCTGGATTGATCGTGGTCAGAAGTGAGAACGGTAAGTACAGAAGGAGGTGAGAGACCAGAGGTTCCAATGTTGATTTTAAAAAGCTCAGTCAAGTGACACATTGTTAATTGTATTCTTTAAAACCAGCGTCTCCAAATATTGAGTTTGGTCCGGAGTACTTTGAGGGTTTGACGGTCAAAGCAGGGGACAAAATCCGTCTGAAAGTGAGCATTTGTGGAAGACCTGTTCCCAAGGTGGTCTGGTTCCGAAATGGTATGGAAGTTACCAAAAAGATGATGGACATCATCAACATAACTGGATCCAGTACCCTGTTTGTCAGAGACGCTGATCGTACGCATAGTGGCCTCTACACTGTGGAGGCTACCAATGGATCTGGAAGCAAGAAGGAGAACATCCTTGTCCAAGTCCAAGGTAAACGGTTTTGAATGTTTTTTTTTATGCTATATTGAAGTTGGTGGTAACACTGTATAAATTTCTCTGTGACATCAATTTTCATGGTACAGACACACCTGGAGAACCAGTTGGACCCATCACTTTCAGCAACATCTCAGAGGGCAAGTGCACTCTATCTTGGAATCCACCAGAGAACGATGGCTGCTCAGAAATCTCAAATTTCATCATTGAGAAGCGAGAAACCTCCAAGATCTCCTGGGCCTTGGTTTCTGATGATTGTCAAGAGTGTTCTTTCAATGCAACAAAACTCATTAAGACCAATGAGTATCAGTTCAGGGTCTCTGCGGTGAACAAGTTTGGAGTTGGTAGACCATTGGAGTCCAGCCCGATCATTGCACAGATGCAGTACAGTAAGTGAAAAGTCTTTCACACATGTCTTTGTTTTAATGAGGGCATTGCACTCATCAATCAAATTGTTTCCCTCAGCTACTCCTGATGCTCCAGGAACTCCTGATGCTTCTGAAGTGACAAGAGAGAGCATCACCCTGTCCTGGACTTCTCCAATTTCTGATGGTGGAAACCCCATTCAGTATTACCTGCTGGAGAAACGAGAAAAGAAGACTGTCCGTTTCTACAAGGTGTTGACAAAGATGCCCATTGTTGAATGTGCTCATAAGGTGCTCAACCTGACCGAAGATATGGAATATGAGTTCCGCTTGATGGCAGTGAATGACGCAGGTGTTGGAGCTTCTAGCAATGTCTCTCTTCCTATCAAAGCTGCCGAGCCAAGGGACATTCCTTGTGCTCCATCTGTAGTCTGTGTGTCGGACTCCACCAACACCTCCATCAGCCTGGAATGGACCAGGCCTAAGGACGACGGAGGCATGGACATCCTTGGCTACATCATTGAGATGGTGAAGGGGGAAGGGACAGAATGGAAGAGAATAAATGAGCAGCTGGTGATCGAAACAAATTACGTGGCAACAGCTCTAGAGACAGGAGCTGAGTACAAGTTCCGTATTGCAGGGGTCAATCATGTGGGTAGAGGTGACGACAAAGAGATTCCAGAGCCTGCACAGGCTGTGGACAGGCTAATGCCACCACAGGTTGATATTGACACTTCATTCAAGCACACACATATTGTCAAGGGTGGAGGTTCAGTGTGCTTGGGTGTCCAATTTAGAGGAAAGCCAATTCCCACTGCCACCTGGGTGAAGGAAGAAGGAGAGTTGGGTGTCATGTCTGAGATCAAAACTGCCGATGGCTACAGTTCTCTAAGTATCGAAAACTGCTCAAGGAATGACACAGGCAAATACACTGTTAACCTGGAGAACACTAGTGGGAGCAAGGCCACTACATTCACTGTAAAGGTCATGGACAGTCCAGGACCCCCTCAGGCTGTTTTCCTCAAGGAGGTGTCCAGAGGAACAGTCACACTCACCTGGGAGCCTCCTCTTAACGACGGCGGAGCTCGAATCCATCACTATATTGTTGAGAGGCGCGAGGCTACTCGTCGCACTTGGCAACAGTCAGGTGGCAAGTGCAAACAGCTTATCCTAAAGATCCAGGACCTACTGGAGGGAGTGCCATACTTCTTCAGAGTCTCAGCTGAGAACCAGCATGGTTTGGGGGAGTCATTTGAATTGACGGAGCCTGTCATTGCCACCGCAGAGCCAGCATCACCAAAGAGAATGGATGTCCTGGACACCACTGACAACTCTGTGGTTCTGGGTTGGGGGAAACCAGAGCATGATGGAGGTAGCCGTATCCAGTGCTACGTCATCGAGGCCAAGCCAAAGGGTACAGACAAATGGGTAGTAGTTGGCAACACCAAGAATCTCTTCTATGTGGCTGGTAAGCTCAACAAGGGTGAGGCGTATGACTTCTGTGTGAAGGCTAAGAATGACTCTGGTTACAGCAAGCCAACAACAACTCTGGCTCCTGTGATGATCATGGAGCCCCATATTGAACCTGCTGCTGACCTCAGCGAGATCACCAACCAGCTTATCACAAGCAGTTCTGGCAGTACATTTACCATTGATGTTCCTATCAGTGGTAGACCTGCTCCTAAGGTCACATGGATGCTGGAGGAGATGAGGCTCAAGAATTCTGATAGAGTCTCCATCATAGTAAAAAAGGACAGAACCGTAATCTCGGTCAAGGAAGCCATGAGAGGAGATGGTGGTAAATACTACCTGACTCTGGAGAACGCGGCAGGAACCAGAACTTTTGCTATCGAAGTCAATGTCACGGGTAGACCCAGTCCTCCAAGCGGACCCATCGAAATCTCATCCATCACTTCTGAGTCCTGCATAATTAACTGGCAACCACCAGAAGATGATGGTGGCACTGACATCACCAACTACATCGTAGAGAAGCGTGAGTCCGGCTGTACAGCCTGGCAGCTCATCAACTCCAGCGTAAAGCGCACGTCCCTTCACGTCAGTCATCTGACCAAGTACATGCAATACACATTCAGGGTCTCTTCCGAGAACAGATTTGGAGTCAGCAAGCACACTGAGTCTGAGACCATTGTCGCAGAGCATCCTTTCAGTAAGTACTCCAAAAATTAACTTCATGTCTTAATATTTGAAATTTTTTTTCCATGATATCAGGATTTCATTTAGTTGCCTATATTATCTTTTCAATCACAGCACCTCCTGGCCCACCAACTAGGCCCTCAGTATGCAATGTTGCTGCTAACACCATGACCCTGAAATGGGAGGAGCCCTATCATGATGGTGGAAGCAAGGTGACTGGCTACTGGATTGAGAAGAAGGAGAGGAACAACATTCTTTGGGTGAGAGAGAACAAGATCCCTTGCTTTGAGTGCTACTACAAGATGGCGGGTCTGGTCGAAGGCCTGGAGTACCAGTTCAGGGTCTATGCCATGAACAGTGCTGGGCTGAGCAAAGCCAGTGAGGCCTCCAAGGGAGCAGTGGCCCAAAACCCTGTTGGTGAGTTCTAGCATCACAGTTGATCTTTAACTTCTTTGGTGAAATATGTCTGATAAAACTTTTGCTTTTTAGATCCACCAAGTAAGCCAGAAGTCACAAATGTTACAAGAACTACTGTTTCCCTCAAATGGGGATCTCCCTTGAATGATGGCGGCAGTCCCATCCTGGGCTACATCATTGAGCGCAAGCCGTACACCCTGACTGGTGAGGGACGCTGGCTCAAGTGTAACTATACCAATGTGATCGACACCTTCTACACGGTTACCGCCTTGGGAGAGGGAGAGCCCTACGAGTTCAGAGTCATTGCTAAGAATGCCAACCAGGTCTTCAGCAGCCCCTCAGAGTCCACTGGATCCGTTCAGTGCAAAACCGACTTTGGTAGGTTGTGCATAAAATCAAGATACCGTTCCACCAATAAACTGCCTCTTCATATGTCTGACTCATCTTAAGGGTGCAATGTGTAAAATTTAGTGGCATCTAGCCGTGACGTTCCTCAGCTAACCCCTTAACCTCAGTTAACCCCTACCTTTCTGAGAATGTGTGGTGGAGAAAGAGCATACTGAGCCTTGGGTTCACAATTTTGGGAAGCAGAATGGTCTAAGTGGCATGGTTAGCACTTTGAGATTTGATCCAAATGTAAAGTGCATCAAAAATTAAATGTATTATTATTATTATTATTATTATGGTGGGTGGTACTGTAAAGCTAACGCCAACTTCGCCCCAAACCTTTTCCAAAGTACTTGATGTAGAGTTAATTAAATATGGTCCCATCAATGGAGAGCAAGTTAATCATTTAGTAACCATTCTTCTTCATTCCATTCAACAGAGCCTCCAAAGGCCCAGCTTGATAGTAAACTCTTGTCCGAAACTGTGACAGTCAGAGCTGGTTCAGACTTGGTTCTGGATGCTGCAGTTGGAGGCAGGCCTGACCCTAAGGCATCCTGGTCCAAGGGCACCAGAGACCTGGAGCTGTGTGAAAAGTACCACCTGCAGTACACCCCAACCAAGGCCATGGCCATTATCAAGTTCTGTGACAGGGACGACACAGGAAAATACATCCTGACAGTCAGGAACGTGAGCGGAACCAAGACTGCTGAGGTCAACGTCAAAGTGCTTGGTAAGTATACGTTTTACCAGTTATTAAAGCATTACAGACCAGGCTAATTATATTAATGAGTGTGTTTGTTTTCCAGATACCCCGGGAGTCTGTGAAGGCAGCATTGACATCAGCAAGATCACGGAAGAGTCCTGCACACTGAGCTGGAAGCCACCTCTGGAGGATGGTGGCGATGTAGTCTCCCACTACATCGTAGAGAGGCGTGACACCAACAGACTCAACTGGGTCATCATGGACGCAGAGTCTAAGGACCTGAACTGCAATATCACCAGGCTGTTCAAGAACACTGAGTACCTCTTCAGGGTTCGTGGAGTCAACAAGTATGGAGCTGGTGTTCACCTCCAATCAGAGCCTATGGTTGCAAGGAACACTTTCAGTAAGTCCTTAACAGAATTTTAAAAGTGCAATATCACAAAAACTGAAGAGGGAACTAATAATTACCTTTGTTTTCCTACAGCGGTGCCAACTCCTCCTGGTGCTCCAGAGATCCTGGCATCTGGAAAGGACTTTGCCACCATAGAGTGGCTCAAGCCAGAGAGTGATGGCGGCAGCCCGTTGATACACTACCTGGTGGAGAGGCGCGAAAGAAAGAGTGCCCGCTGGGTGAAGGTTAACAGAGACGGAGCTCATCTGGACACCACTCTGAAGGTGTGCAGTTTGACTGAGGGCAACATATACCAGTTCAGAGTGACAGCCATCAACAAGGCCGGAGAAAGTGAACTAAGCGAGCTTTCTCTCTATGTCGTCTGCAGAGTACCAACATGTAAGTCTGGTTTCTTTAAATCTAAATAACTATTATAGGGGGCAGGCACTGATTTATATTCATGTCTTCATTCTTTACAGGCACCCCGGCTCCTCCTTCTATCCCACGTATCACTGACACCCATGCCGACAGCATCAGCCTAGCCTGGTCCCGCCCCATCGACGACGGAGGAGCTGATGTAATGGGCTACATCTTGGAGATGCAGGAAGCTGGAGCAGAGGAATGGACGAAGTCCCACGAAAAGACCCTGCGGGGTACCGAACATGTGGTGACTGGACTTTGTGCCGGCAAGAAGTATTGCTTCAGAGTGGCTGGCATCAACATCAACGGCAAAGGAGACTTCAGTGAACCATGTGCCGAGACTGAACCAGTGGAGAGAGTCGGTGAGTCATCAATAATCTGTAGAGTGAGGTAATATTAGCCAGACATCCAATGGGGCGGTTTGGTGTTTTCTCAGAGGCAAAACCCAGACTATTCTGATAGATGCAGAAACAATTTGAGATATTGGAAGTTCTCAAGTGCCACTAGGTTCAATTCATAGCCCACTAATACTTACTTTATTCTTAAATTGTCTCAAACAGAATATTCCTCACACAGCTGTTTATTCCCTTGCTGATGAGCGTCATCTATGGCTCCACCCACTTTCCTACTAAGGCTTTTGGGTGTCGTCAGCGTGCAGGTCATCTACAATATGGTTTCAAATGTAGACAAAACAAAACAAATGTTTTTCACAACCTCAAAATTAGGAAGAACTCAATCTTCTGAGAAAAATGCTAATTCATTTTAAATAGTATCTTCTTTTAAATATTAAGGGTTTTTCCTTAATTAATGATTTCTCTTTTAAAATACAAATAAGAAAAAAGCTTAACTCTGAGACCTGTCTTCAGGCCTATAAACCGCTGCTTTTGTCAAACCGCAACAAACAGCATTATGTGGAAATTCTTGTTTGGTGAACAGCTCCTTAAACTCTAAGCATTACTGTGCTCACACAGAAACTCCGGACTTTGAGCTCCACGACGACCTGAAAAAGACCATCTGCCTGCGTGCTGGAGGATCCCTCCGCCTGCACGTTAAGGTCAGCGGACGTCCTGCTCCGGCTCTCACTTGGACTAAGCCTGGTGTTGACCTCCAATACAGAGGATTCATTGAAGTCACCAACACCTCCACCACGCTCATCATTGACAAGGCGCACCGCTACGATGCCGGCAAATACACACTAGTTGCCGAGAACTCTGCTGGAAAACAGGAAGTCAACATTCTCGTCAAGGTCTATGGTAAGTTGATTAAAGTGTTTAAAAATAAATTCAATTTAAATAAATATGAATCCCTTGTGCCTGACCAGGGACATTTTTTTCTTTCCACTTTTCCACCAATTTGTCATTTATAACGTATAATACGTGATATAATATATAATGTTTTTCCATTGCTAGATACTCCTGGACCAACTGGACCAATAAAGATCAAAGAGCTTACCAAAGATTCTGTCACCATCTCCTGGGAAGCACCAACTGTTGACGGTGGCGCACCTGTCAACAACTTCATCATTGAGCGCCGTGAGGCCTCCATGAGAGCCTACAAGACTGTCACGTCCAAGTGCAGTAAGACATCTTTCAGGATCGATGGCCTGATGGAGGGCATGTTGTACTACTTCCGGGTCCTCCCTGAGAACATCTACGGTGTTGGTGAACCTTGTGAGACTCCTGACGTCATCCTGGTTTGCGAGGTGCCTCTGCCACCACACAAGTTGGAGGTGATCGATGTCACCAAGAGCACCGTCTCTCTTGGTTGGGAAAAACCTGAGCACGACGGCGGCAGCAGGCTGACCGGCTACGTCATTGAAGCTTGCAAGTTTGGCACCGACAAGTGGATGAAGGTGGCTACGCTGAAGATCACGGACTATGAGCACACCGTCGAGAAGCTGAATGAGAGTGAACAGTACTTCTTCAGAATCAGAGCAATCAACAGCAGAGGAACCAGCGAGCCCAAAGAGCTTGTTACAGCCGTAACTGTACAGGAACAGAGAGGTAACGGACACAAAAAAGTTTCCCGAATTTCAGAATCATAGTTGAGTCCATTATCTGGACTGTTTTTGCATTATCTGTATTTGTTTGGACTTTGCTTTCCTCCCACAGAATAGGTTATCTAGTGACCCTAAATCACCTGTAGGTAGGATCAGCACCACTCCAGTGAACTGGTTTTACATTGTTCTGTCATTTTTTTGTCCTTTCCAGTAATGCCTGTGGTCGACATTTCAAGCATTCCTCAGAAGGTTGTCAATGTTCTGGCTAGCAAGACTCTAGAGCTGGACCTCCCCATCATTGGCAGACCCCCTCCTGTTTGTTCCTGGTACTTCAATGATAACAAGATCAAAATCACAGATCGCATCAAGGTAAAGAGCAGTGGCAAGTTCTCCAAACTGACCATATCTGACACCACCATCGACGATACTGGCAACTACACCCTAGAGGTGAAGAACGCTGTTGGTGTGTTCACCGAGGTCATCAAGGTCATCATCCTCTGTAAGAAATTATACGTAATTCCTGTCTGTCATTATCATATGCTGCTTCAACCAGTGCCAGTTTGAATAAGGTTCTTAATTGTGTTACCAGCTAAACCCGACGAACCAAAAGGACCAATCAGGTTTGAAGAGATTGACGCCAACACTGTCACCTGTAGCTGGGATCCTCCAGTGAGAGACGGAGGTGCTCCCATTAGTGGCTACGCCGTGGAGCAGCGTGATGCTCACAGACCTGGCTGGGTGCCTGTTTGTGACTCAGTTAGCCGACCTACCTTTAAGTATGTTAACCTGATTGAGGGAGACGAGTATGTGTTCCGTGCTGCCGCTATTAATCGCTATGGCACTGGAGAGTTTCTGCAGTCGAAGATCGTCACCTGCAGGAGTTTGACCAGTAAGTGTTGCAACTTTAGAGTTACAATTTACCGACATATTTTGTTTCAATAGATGTATAGATGTTTGGTAACATGTTTCCCCTCCTCCACAGATGTGCCTGGACCTCCCGGTCGTCCAACAATCTTTGATGTTTCTCGTGACGGCATGACTGCTGCCTGGAACCCACCGGAGGAAGATGGTGGTCTTGAGGTTTCAGGATACATTATTGAGCGCAAGGAAGTCAGGTCTGACAGATGGGTGCGTGCAAACAAGAACCCCATAACCATGACAAGATACAGGTCTACAGAGTTGATCGAGGGCCTGGAGTATGAACACAGAATCATCGCCATCAATGCCAGAGGAATGAGCAAACCAAGTCTGCCATCTAAACCAGCAGTGGCAACAGATCCTATCGGTAAGAGATGGCCAACATTAGTTGGTATTGAGGGTCTTGCAAGATCTTGAATACACTCATCTACAGAGGAAAAATACTGAGATGCTTCTTCTTCTTTCTCAGATCCACCTGGTTGCCCTCAGAACCCAAGAATCACCGACACAACCAAGTCCTCTGTATCACTGGCTTGGAGTCCTCCTGACGATGAGGGAGATGCAAGGGTGGACGGTTACCTGATAGAAATGCAGAAAGTGGGCACCATGGCCTGGATCAAGTGCAACACCACACCTTCTCTCATCTGTGAGTACACATTGACCAGTATGCCACAGGGGCAGGAGTTCAAATTCCGTGTGATGGCCTGCAATGCCGGTGGCTCTGGAGAGCCAGCTGAAGTGCCAGGAACTGTTACCGTGACTGAGATGCTTGGTGAGGACACCTGCAGTAAGATTCTTTTTTTTTTTGTTTGCAAACATTTAAAAATGACCTTTCTAACTATGATTGTTCACCAGAATCTCCTGATTATGACCTGGAGCTCAAATACAAAGATGTGTACCTGGTCCGCCAGGGAGGTGTGGTTAGACTCTCTGTACCCATCAAAGGCAAACCTCAACCAACTTGCAAGTGGTCTAAGGACGGTGATTTAGTCTCTGCCAAAGCAATGATTGCCTCCACCGAAGACGCCTGCGAGCTGGTGATCAAGGGAGCTGAGAGGAGTGACTCCGGGCTTTACAACCTCCTGCTGGAGAACAAGGTTGGCCAGAAAAAGGCCCAAATCAAGGTGAAAGTCATCGGCCGCCCAAGTGCTCCAGAGGGACCAATGGTCTTTGAGGAGATCCAGGCAAACTCTGTCAAGGTGTCCTGGAAGGTGCCCAAGGACGATGGTGGCTCAGACATCCTGGGTTACATTGTAGAAAGACGTGAGGCAACCAGAAATGCATGGTACACTGTAGACTCCAGGGTGACTGACACTCAGTTGGTTGTCAAGGGCCTGAAGGAAGGAACAGAGTACCACTTCAAGGTCACAGCTGAAAACTCCTTTGGTGTCAGCTCCTCTCTGAAATCAGAACAGCCAATCGTGCCCCAGACTCCTTTATGTAAGTATTCCTCGTATTAAGTTTTACAATCCCCTTAAACATATGAGACCATAGAGTAACAGTGTTTTCTAAACCAGGTCCCCCGGAGCCTTCAAGCACCCCACCAGAGATTATGGACATCACAAAGAGCTCCGTGGCTCTGGCCTGGTCTAGACCAAAGGATGACGGTGGTTCTGCAATAACTGGCTACTTTGTTGAGTACAAGCTGGTGGCCGTTGAGAAGTGGTGCCGACACGAGACTAAGATCACCTCTACTATGTTCACTTTAACTGGACTCACTCTTGATTCAGAATACCAGTTTCGCATTGTTGCTGTTAACAGTATGGGCGAGAGTGAGGCCGGTCCTGCATCTGATCTTGTCACATGCAAGGATCCATTCGGTGAGTAAACTCTTAACTGGAGATGCAAAATCTCATCTGAAACAACAAAAAGCTAACTGGGCCTTGGATTCTTTCTTTCCAGACAAACCAAGTCAACCAGGTGAAATTGACATTGTTAATGCGACCAACAACTCCATCACCATCCGCTGGCAATCTCCAGAGTGTGACGGTGGAAAGGAGGTCCTGGGCTACTGGGTGGAGTACAGGAAGTCCATTGAGAGCACCTGGAAGAAGTGCAACAGGCAGAGGCAGAAGGAAAAGGAGTTGATCATGCCCGCATTGGCTGAGGCCACGGAGTATGAGTTTAGAGTGTTTGCTGAGAACGAGACCGGAATGAGTAGACCTCGTAGGACGGCCACATGCATCAAGACCAAGCTGAGCGGTGAGCCATTGAATTTCACCTTCAGACAATGAAACGTTTCTGTCACCTACTAGATTAATCCACCGGTAGTGGAGTAAAATTGCTACGAACCTTTCCCTGAATTCATAACCGTTGTGAATTTAGAACTTCTCTTCCCCCTAATGCTCATGTAAAACTGGGTATGTGAAAATATGTCACAAGAGCACCACATACCAGTCCCAGGGTCTTGATTATATAAAATAAAGTAATGGTTTTCTTTTAAGTCATATGGTCATATGCCCTTGAACAGGAAGTAAGTGAATTAAATGTATTATTATTATTATTAATTTTTACTTTGTCTTGGTATTGAGAGGTAACTTTGTCAAGCTTATAGCAGTAGCTGATGACAGCAAATGTCTGTAGATTCTGAACCCTAATGTTCAAAGTATTCCCAGCGTATTACATACGACAGACATCTGTCTAATCCCGCTCCCTTTTAAAAAAAAATCCAAAACAGAACCTCACGGTTTTTTAAATGCAGACACTGAGATTCCTTTTTCTGGCATCTAGTAGCCTGGAAACGAGAAAAAAGATTCAGTAAATGATTTTTGTGAAATATTGCAATACAAACAAATCTGTTGAATACATTTTTTTGATGTACCTTATTTTCTGTCCAAACAGTTGAGAGTCAACCGAGCATGAGGAAGGAAATGGATGAAGTAACCGCCAAGCTTGGCCAGCCCGCAGTCATGAAGTGCCAGATTATTGGCAGACCTGTCCCCGACATCAAGTGGTATCATGCCAGCAAGGAGATTGTTGAGTCCCGCAAGTACGAGATGAGCTCTGATGGCCGCAACCACTCCCTGTCTATAATGACCGACCAGCAAGAGGATGAGGGCGAGTACACTTGCAAGGCCATCAATGATGCTGGAGAAGCCGAGACAACAGGCACTCTGGTGTTGGAGGCCCCTTCATCCTTCCATCCTGACTACCCGCTAAAGGAGACGTACTTTGCCGGCTTGGGATCTACTCTGCGAATCCACGCTGTCTATATCGGGCGCCCACAGCCTAAGATCATGTGGCTGCACGGGGCCAATACCTTGGAGAACTCGGAGGACATCAGCATTGAGACCACCGAGCATTATACCCATCTCATCATCAAGAATGTGCAACGCAGAGTCCATGGTGGAAAATACAGGATCAGACTGCATAACCACTTTGGACGAGCTGACACCGCATTCAATGTCGAAATTTACGGTATGAACTTACTGCAGAGATGACACCAAGCTTAAGCTTAAATAGTAATATAACTAGTTTGAAAACTAATATGTAAAATCTCTATTTACAGACAAACCCGATGTGCCTCAGGGTCCTATTGTGCTTGAAGCCCTCCTGAAGAACTCTGTCATCATCAGCTGGAAGCTGCCAAAAGACGATGGAGGCTGCATGATCACCAACTACATCGTAGAGAAGCGTGAGGACAAGGAGGGTACCCAGTGGGAGCTGGTGTCATCATCCATCAATGGAACCTCTTGCCGTGTGACCAACCTCATCGACAGCGCCGGATACTTCTTCCGCGTGTATGCCCAGAATCGCTATGGCAACAGCGAACCACTGGAGCTCACTTCACCTATCCTTATCAAGAGCCAACTGGGTAAATTTAGGATTAGCATCTTGTGTAACGTTTACTGTTCAAAAGACCAAACAATGGTTTCTAACAATATTTTCTTCTCCACAGAAAAACCCTCCCCACCCTTGTCTCCACTTGTTTCTGGAATCACCAAGGACTCCTGCGTGGTTTCTTGGAGGCCTCCGCTCAACGATGGTGGCTCAAAGATCAAGAGCTATTGCCTTGAGAAGAAGCATAAGAAGGACAAGAAGGAATGGACGGAATGGAGTCCAGTTGCTACAGATGAGATCAAACAGACAGTGTTCTCCGTCAAGCGTCTCACAGAGGGCATAGAGTACATCTTCCGTGTGAAGTGCGAAAACCTCGGAGGAGAGAGTGACTACAGCGAGGAGACTGCTCCAATTGTTCCAGCCATAGCCATTGAGATCCGTGCCCCTGCCTTCAAGGAAGAGCTAAGGAACATGAGCGTCAAGTACAAGAGCAATGCTACTCTGGTCTGCAAGATTACAGGACAACCCAAGCCTGTGATTAAATGGCTCAGACGAGGAAAGGAAATTCACTCTGATGAAAAGAAGATCAAGATCCAGGAGTTCAAGGGAGGTTACCACCAGCTGGTCATTGTAGAAGCTGAGGAAGAAGACTCCACTGTGTACCAGATCCGGGCCACCAACCAAGGAGGCTCCATTTGTGCTACAGTCTCCCTTGATGTTGAAGGTAAGCTTAAAAATCCTCACCTTCGACAAACAGACCAATGATTTCTAAGTCCTTTAACTAACATTTTTAACTTTTTCTATCATTTCCAGTCCCTGCCAAGATCCACTTACCAAAGAACCTCAAAGACAAAGAGGCCATTCCTGCCCTTCGTGGAGAATTGGTCAACATCAAGATTCCATTCGGTGGAAAACCAGATCCTGTCATCACATGGCAGAAGGGACAAGATCTCATTGACAGCAATGGCCATTATCAGGTCATTGTCACCAGGTCATTCACTTCTTTGGTGTTCCCCAACGGAGTGGAGAAGAAGGATGCTGGGTTCTACATTGTCTGTGCGAAGAACAGATTCGGCATTGACCAGCAGACAGTAGAGCTAGATGTCGCTGATGTGCCTGATCCTCCTCGTGGCCTCAAAGCCAGTGACATCTCCAGAGATTCAGTCACATTGAACTGGGTGGCCCCGGCAAATGATGGAGGAAGCAGAGTTATCAGCTACATTATAGAGAAGTGCCCAACCACTGCTGAGAGGTGGCAGCGTGTCGCCCAGTCCCGTGACACCCGCTACACCATTATCGATCTGTTCGGAGGAACCAGCTACCAGTTCAGGGTCATCGCTGAGAATAAGTTTGGACAGAGTGCTCCATCTGAGACCAGCGGGCCTGTCATGACAAAGGAAGACAAATCCAGAGTTCTTCTCTATGATAGTGAAGTTGACGATACTGGACATGTACCAAGGGCAAAGGCTCCACATTCTGATGCAAAGAATCTGCACAACAAATATGCCATCGCGGAGGAATTGGGTAGAGGCCAGTTTGGCATTGTCCACCGCTGTGTTGACATCAGCTCTCAGAAGACCTACATGGCTAAATTTGTCAAAGTGAGAGGCGCTGATCAAGCAATCGTTAAGAAAGAAATTGCAACACTAAATCTGGCCAAACACACCTGCTTCCTCCTAATCCATGAGTCCTTCGAGAGTCAAGAGGAACTGGTGATGATCTATGACTTCATCTCTGGTGCCGACATCTTTGAGCGACTCAGCACGGCCGAGTTTGAGCTAAATGAGCGCGAGATTGTCAACTACATTAGGCAAATCTGCTCAGCTCTGGAGTTTTTGCACTCTCAGAGCTATGGGCACTTTGATATCAGACCAGAAAACATTGTCTACACAACTAGAACTAGCTCTAATGTGAAGATCATTGAGTTGGGCCAGTCTAGACACCTGACTCCTGGAGACTATATCAAGGTTCAGTATACCACTGTAGAGTATGCGGCCCCTGAGATCCACCAGTGTGACCTGGTTAGCACTGTCACTGACATGTGGTCTGTTGGTGTCCTTGCCTACGTTCTAATTAGTGGACTTAACCCATTCACAGCAGAAACCAACCAACAGATGATTGACAACATCTCTAATGCAGCCTATAGTTATGATGATGAGTCCTTCAAGCTGGTCAGTGTGGAGGCATTAGACTTCACAGACCGCCTTATGACAAAGGAACGTAGGCATCGTATGACCGCCGCCGAAGCTCTGGTACATCCGTGGTTGACCAAACCTACAGAGGAAATCAGTAACAGAGTAATCCCATCCAGCAGGCATAAGAGATACTACCAGGCAATGGTGAGGAAAGAGTGGAACACTGTCGTCTCTGGAGCCCGGGTTGCTTGTGGCGGTTCCATCAGGTCCCAGCGTGGTGTCTTTGTTGCCAAGGTGAAGATTGCTCCATTTGAAAACGGCCCTGTTGGAGGACAAATTGGTCACGCCGTGGTGAATGAAGGACACAACGCGAAATTCGCCTGCAACATCGAAAACTACGACAGCAGTACTGAAGTGACATGGTACTGCGGCGTGAGGCAACTCGAGGCTAGTGACAAATATGAAATTCAATATGAGGATGGCCTGGCTGTCATCACCATCAACAGGATCACGAGAGCAGATGATGGAACTTACAGGTGCAAGATTGTGAACGAGTACGGTGAGGATAGCGCCTACGCAGAGCTGTTTGTCAGCAGCGTAAGAGCTTATCGAGACCTCTTCACTACTCGTGTGGTCAAGAAAACAAAGCGCAGAGTTGACACTGCTAGAATGCTCCAAAAACCGCCAGAGTTCACCCTTCCATTGGTGAACCGTACAGCCTATAAGGGGGAGGACTTGCGCTTAAGCGTCACCATCACCGTTTACCCTGATCCTCGTGTCATCTGGCACAAGACTGGACAGAAGATCATCCCTGGACATAATGACAAGAAATACACCTTCATCACCGACAAGGGCCTGTACCAGCTGATTATCCACAATCTTGACGAAGAGGATGACGCCGATTACAGTGTTGTGGCCCGCAACAGATACGGTGATGACAGCTGCAAGGCTCGTGTCACTGTCGTTCCTCGACCTAAACCGGCAGACCTCACCCTTAGGCCAATGTTCAAACGCCTGCTCGCAAATGTAGAGTGCAAGGAGGGCCAGAATGTACGATTTGAGATTAGAGTATCCGGCCATCCCAAACTGAAGTGGGAGAAGGATGGCACACCTCTAGCCTTTGGACCATCTATTGAGGTTGTCCATGAAGGTCTTGATTACTACATCCTTCATGTGAGAGATACACTGTCTGAAGACTCTGGCATTTACAGAGTCACTGCAACCAACTCTGCTGGATCTGCCAGTTGCCAGGCCACGCTCAAAGTTGATCGAGTCGTTCATGTAAAGAAGGAATTTGAAACCAGCGAAAGGAAGCAGACAATAGCTGGCCAAGAGGAAATGGACAAAAAGGTGAGGCTGTCACAGATTCTGTCCGGCACTGTTGTCACACCTCTACCACCTGCAGCGGTACAAGCCGTCAGGGAGGCAGCCACCATGTTCAAACCTGCCGTGACGACTAAGAGGAGTGAGAAAACTGAGGTTGAGATACAAAAAGAAAAAGAGGAGAGGAAGAAGCGGGCTGACGAGAAGAGGCTACGTATGCCTTATGTGGTCCCTGCCCCTCGTGTCATCAACCCAGCTGCTCTTCAGGAGGATGTAGAAATAAAACATTTCAAGCCACTCTCTGACATGAAATGGTACAAAAAGCTACGGGATCAGTACGAGTTCCCCGAGCCTATGGAGAAAATCAAGCAGAAGAGGATGAAGCGTATTCGCCTCTCCAGGTGGGAGCAGTTCTACGAGGTACCAATCAGGATTAAGGAGGATTATAAGCCAAAGTGGCGCATCACATCCATGACTCAGGATGATTTGGAGATTGTGAGGCCTGCAAGGCAACGCACCCCATCTCCTGAGATTGAGGCCTACCACAGGATCAGGAGAAGGTCCCTGGGTGACCTGTCGGACGAGGAGCTACTGCTGCCTGTGAGTGAATACCTTTCAATGAAGAAAATCGAGGAGGAAAGGCTTCGTCTGGAGGAGGAGCTGGTGCTCGGCTACTCTGCTTCCCCGCCTAGCCTCAGCCCAGTTCGTTTTGAGCTTACTGCTTTGCGTCCCTCATCGCCAAGGAGAGTCTACAGTGATGACGAAGAGGGAGAAGCCATCCATAGATATGACTCTTATAGAATTCCATCCAAATATGACGCTGGCCCAAGTTTTGTTGAGCTCCGCCAGCGCCACGATAAAGTCACACATAAGGCTCCAAGACAGAAGCAAAGGGTCTACGAAGAGAGAGAAGATCAGGAGCTGCTGCGTCCGCACAAGACCGCTCAGAGAATCTCTTCTTACAAGAATGAGCTCAAACGCATGGAGTTTGAGGAGAAGACTCGAGTCTCCAAAAAGGAAACAACTGTTAGTGTTGTGAAGGTCTCTGAGGATGTCGAATCTGAGTACCTGACTAGTTTTACCTCAGAATATATTCCTAAACCAATCAAAAAGATGCAAATGCCTGAGCCCCAGAGAAGATCCCCCACCCAAGGAAAAGCTGCTAAGGCAGATGTAACTCTTCCAAGAGTTGACTTTGCGTCCAGGTACGAGGAGAGAAAGCAGGCCATTAGATCAGAGATGAGATCAGTGGAGACAAAGGTTGAGGTGGTGACACAGGCTCCCTTTAGCCTTGACCACTCCCCACGTATTACCATCAGGATGCGATCCCATCGTGTACCCTATGGCTCCAGCACTTGTTTCACCCTGAATGTCCAGGCAAAACCAGACCCTGAAGTCAAGTGGTTCCATAATGGAAAAGAGATTCATCAGAGTAGCAAGTACCACTTGGCCAATATCAGCGGGGTTCTGACTCTCCGGATCATAGACTGTGTGAATGAAGATTCCGGTACTTACCGTGTGGTCTGCAGGAACACCAAGGGAGAGACTTCGGACTACGCTACATTGGATGTTGCAGGAGCAGAATATGCTGCTTTCTCTTCACTCCGCAAAGATGAGGAGCCTCCATCCTCCCAGCTGCCCGAGATGACCCGGACAGAGGTGTATCACGTGTCCTCCTCTAAAACAACAGTGATGGAATCTGTCACTCAAACAGTCAAAGAGACAAAAACTGTTGTTGAGAAGCCAAGGGAAAAGCCTACCTTTCCTGCCAAGATCCTGAGCAAGCCACAGTCCCTGACAGTAGAGGAAGGAGCTATCGCCAGATTTGAATGTGATGTGGTTGGTGACCCAGCACCTTCTATAATGTGGCTGCATGAAGGAGCAGTTGTTTGCTCCTCTGCACGCCACCATGTCATCTCCACTCAATATAACTCCCAGTTTGAGATCTCTGCAGTTGAGATGTCCGATGAAGGCAGCTACACTGTGCTGGTAGAAAATTCTGGAGGCAAACAAGAAGCCCACTTCACTCTGTCCATCCGGAAATCTGAGTCCAAGGAGAAAGTGGTCTCCCCTCCTACAGTCCTTTCTCCAGAGCCTAAGTCTCCTCTCGCAAAGTCCCCAGTGCCAGTAAAATCTCCTCAGAGAGTCAAATCCCCTGAGGCAATCAAGTCCCCTCACAGAGTCAAGTCTCCAGTCTCACCAAAATCCCCGACACCAAAGTCACCGACTCCCAAATCCAAAACTCTGTCTGAGAAGGACAGATTTAAACTACTGTTGGGGCTGAGTGATGTCACTGGAGAACCCAAACCTGCAATCTCAATGATGAAGGAGGGACAGGTAACGTATTCTCTAACTTTTGAGAATAAATGGAAAATTATTATTATATACATTTTTGCTGTTTAGTGACTGGATCATGTTGGGTTTTTTTGAATTGCAGACTCCATCTAAGGGACGGAAGTTTGGTTCAGGAGACCCCGCACCCTCTTGTTTGACCCAGCACCAACTGGCCCACTCGCTTGGCTCTGACGCTGTCAGCGTTCTCATTCGGTCCATGTAAAAAGAAAAAAATGTTAATTTATATGCCCCATTTTCCCTCATCCAGAACCTTTTTATTTAGCGATTTAGCAGCAATATTACTTGATGAAGATCTGGATTTCTGTTCTTGTAAATATGAACTATTTTTTTGTACCAAACTTGACATTAATTTATGCCCAACTAGACTGAACTCTAACGCGGTTCAGACTTTTCTGTGACATGTACATAATGTATATAGCCGACTTTAACGGTTATGGGGAATGTATGCATTGTTATTTATGACAATAATTTGAACTGAAACTAAAGAGCAAAATGTTTTAACAGGAGAAAGTTCCGGCTGGAACGAATACCCTGTCAAACCGAGAAACTAAACTCTGTGCCTCAACGATAAGTTGAAGACTTTAAGATTGCCTCAACAGGTAGAGAGGTCTCCCTGTTGACGTTATGAACCACAAACAGGAAGTCAAAGTTGTTTTTGGACACGCGTCTGTGCGTGACATTTTACAGTTTCCTATGAATTGTGCCGTGAGTGTAAGACCCTGATCGCTGTTTGCGTTACCCTCATGTAAGCAGCGGGAACCGGCCTTGCACTCAGACTGACTGCGTCATTACACCATGATTTGTTGACCTGCCGGGAGCGCGAGCGGCCTGCGCTCTCGGCGTTTAGATCATTTTAATTAAGAGCGCTGCTTCTGGCGCAGGACAGCCGGACTGACCGCTGAAAACGTAACATCTCCTGGCCATAAAACGGCGGGTCAGAGCCGGCTCTGCTGCGCAGAAGTAGCGCCATCTCTCGGAGGATAGCTAGCTAACGTGTTTGTGTTTGAGTGCGAGTGTTTGTAGCTTTTAGTTGTTTCACCGTGTCAGTCATCAGGGTCGTCTTCATCAGACACAGTGACTCCTCCCCCTGCGAGACAAAGGACTAGCAGACATGTTACCCTGTACTTTGATTTAATTGATCCGTTGACGTAGAACTGTATTACATCCTCCCTGAGTTTAATGCATTACTGATTTAATAAAGCATGATTTCAGCACTACGCAAATCCTTTCTGTTCGTTATTGTGTCTTTGTTGTTTTCCTGGAGAGTATTTAACACGCTGAAGGTAAAGTTTGAAGTACTTTAATCGAGTGTTTCCTCTCTGTTACACTTAAACTTCGTGATATGACAAAAGGGAGGGAAGCGCCAAGACCCACGCCATAGAGTGAAACACAGTTCCAGAAGAGCCTTTATTTCTTATTTTGCTGGACGGATAACTACTGAGAGATGGTGGCCAGGTAGTCGGCCCGGATGATCAAACCCGGTTTGTGAGGGACACTCAAACGCAGCAGAAATATCCCTTCTTGGGACCATCCCGCCGTGGGGCACATTCGCTTCCCCAGTTTCCCCAAGTTGGTGCGGAAAGCCCCTGCCTGGGATTGTCCGCTTCGCGAGGCCCTGGATTGAGTGCTCTCTGCCCCCCAGTGGGACCCTCAAAGCTACCACACCACAAAACAAATAAATATATTCATTATCTTTCATTTGGTTTTCAACTGTATATTTACAGAATAAAACTCTTTTGACGCCTGAAGGCCACAGCGGAGCGACAAAGATATAGTGCTGCTTGCAATGTATCTGAGGGATTCAAGAAACGTCTGGCCTCAACTGTCAGACATCATCTGACAAGACCACCCAAACACGGGGCCGTCCTTCTCATCTTTGGGTCCATCAAAGGTTTGAACAGGTTTAATGTGATCCGGTCCGTCACGTTAGGAGAACACTGAGTGATCCCGTCCTCCCACCTTCTCCAATCCATGTGAAAGTTGGTGAGTCTTCTCAATCTTCTCCTGTCCTCAGAGGAGCAGAAGGTCCATGTCCTGGTTCTCCTCTGCAGAACTCAACTAGTCCATTCTGAAGGAAGTCTCTGGGGTTTTTCTTCTTGTTCCACACCTTTAATTATGAACAAAAGATAAAACGAATATTTCTCTGTTGAAGTCTTTTTGTCCGGTGTCTCTGGATGGTTCTGTAGAACTCATCTAGCTATCCTGAAGGGAACTAGCCGACGTTAGTGATGACAACTGACATTAGCTAACTGACATGTCTGAAAGACATCAAAGCCATCAAGGACACTGGAGATCATTTTAGACCTTTAGCTCTGTTTATACGTCAAAGTACTAGTACACGTTCAAAACTGAATCTTCTTGAAAAAAACATCTACAGCTGTTACACGGTAACAATACCGTTCAGCAGAAATATTCTTTTGCATATTATATTCATAACTAAAGGTTAGGAACGAAAAAATCCATCATAATCCGGTCAAATTCTGCATTTTCATCTCCTGTCCGTCTTTCAATGACACCTGGATGAGAGGAGCTGGGAGAAAATGAACCCTATGTTAGCATATCAGGCTAAGCTAAAGAAAACATGACGCTAACTATGTTGTTTTGATGATGGTGAAACTTTAGCCATTTCTTCTTAGCATGACACACACATTTGACCTTTAACCTCAGTCTGTCAGCATGTCATATAACCTGGGAATTGACAGCCATTTCCTTCAAGCACGATTTCATTCCTTTGGACATATTAGCTTTAGCGACTTTCATGCTATAATTTAGCATGAAATCAAGGTCTGACACCTGGTAGTTTTAGCTGGTGTCTGATAGCAGGATTTAATGACTTGGGACCTGTTATCTTTAAGGTGACAGTTAATAGTATTTAGCCGTTAGTACCAATGAGCAGCTAGTAGAGGGTAGCATCCAGTAGTAGTTAGCAGCTAGTAGTAGTTCGTAGCTAATAGCAGGTAGCAGTTAATAGTAGTTATCAGTTAGTAGCAATTACCAGCTAGCAGGCATTTGAAACCACTAGTAGTAAGTGGCTAATAACGGTTATTTGACTCTCAGATCATTATTGTAGTCCATTTTTCCTGCTTCCAACATCAATTGCAGGACAAAGCTGCTATTAGCATTGCTGCTAATATCCCAACCCTGACAGGTAACAGGCTCATCAGCATTATTCCAACTCCACGCGTCACTGGAGTATGACAGAAGGTGCGGCTAGATGATAATGATTGTTTGGATCTTTGTTTTGAGCTGTTTCTTACCTTGAGCAGCAGGGGTTGAGGCTAACGTCTCCATCAGAGAGTCATTACACCTGTCTGTCCACTAGAGGGAGACACAATCACTGTTACCTTTAAAACACAAATACTGTACATCACATCTCCAGATAGAAGGGTCTACACAGTTATACAGCTCAGTTTTTGTGTGTGTGTGTGTGTGTGTGTGTGTGTGACCTCAGCAGGTGTGACACTCAGCCCTAAGGCCTTCTCGGACTCGTGGATGTGGTTCTTGATGTCGTTGACGGTAGGGAAGTATCGCAGGTTGTGCCTGTCTGGAAGGCCGTCACATCCGAACAGCTCCCTCTCCACAAAACGCCTGACAACATACAGACAACACACATAATAAACACTGTCTCCAAACAAACACACTCACACACAGGGGGGCGGGGTCAGTACCTGAGCTGTTTGCGGACACTGTAGACCTGATGATGTCCTGCTGCAACCAGCAGCCTGATCCTCTCTACCACACGTGGGTGGAGGCGAGACGGGATGACGCCTTCCTGAAGGGGAGGGAACTGTTAGCGTGATGCTAAAAGAGAGATGCTAACAGAAAAATGGCGGACATTCACTGACTTCTTGATTTTAGTGCTCATGGGTAACTGTCACCTCTGGGGGAAATGCCCTTGCTATCGGGGATTACAGTACCTAGTTTTTCTCATCACATCAGAATCACAATACTCTAGTCATCTCAACTTTCTCAACTCTACTCCTTCAAAACAAGAGCACGTTACAAAAACGGCAAAACTGGTGGATAACAGGAAACACAAAAAAATTCCTGTCACTTTACTCGTGGCAAGAATTTTAAACATTTGTTGTAAAATCATGTAATTGATCGTGATTAGTTATTAAATTCTGACCTCCATCTTACCTGGTCCCCTGTTTCCTCTTCCTCCACCTCCTCCTCTTCTTCCTCTGGAGGAAGAGGAGGGAGGTCAGGGGGAGGCGGGGGAATGGGTGGCGTATCTAAATTGTGATAGAGGTGAGCTCGTTCTGTGGGGAGTTGCAGGTAGAACCTGATGACTCCTCTGGTCTCCAGGCTCTGGTTCTTCAAGGTCTGGAAGGCCTTCTCCTGCTCCTGCCTAACGGACCTCCCGTCAGCTGCCGGCTCAGTGGCAACGCTGAATTCTGGAAACTTGCGGACCTTTTTTATGTAGATCCTGAAACGGACAAAATTATATATCACAAACCTTCATGTTTATTATCAGCTGCTAACTGCTCCAAACTGTTTACTACTAACACTGCCTCACTACCACGAACCGCGTAGAGCTACTAGCTACTAACTACTACTAGATGTTCACCGCTACCTGTAAATAGTTGCTTTTTGTGTTTCCTGAAGCCGACAAATTAATTTACTATGAACATAAACCTACTACCAGATGCCAACTGCTACAAGCTGTCAACTAATTCTAACTGCTAACCGATGCTAGCTGCTTCCTAGCAGCTAACAATTGAATTTTTGTGTGAATTGTTCCTTTAAATGTTTCTCAATCAAAATACACGAAAATTAATGAAAGGAAAGTAATTTTGTAATTAAGTCTGACTTCTTTTCTTTGTTATTCCAGGGGAAGGGGTGGGGTTCACCTGGCGGGACAGGTAGCTTTGTACGAAAACTGGGTCGTGGGTTCAGAGCTCTTGGTTGGCTGCAGTCCTTTACGTCGAGGTCCAAACTGACACTCCATCACAATCGCTCTGCTGCCTAGAACAAACGCACACACAGAGACCCACAACCCGTTATACAGTGATCCACATCCAGTCCGCAGATCAGTCTCAGGAGGCGGGGCTCCAGGCTGGGATTGTGTGGGTAACAACAACAATCTGTCGAGTAGTAGTCGAAGGGCATTCTGGGACTTGTAGTATATATAGTGTTTGCGCTGTTTAACAGCCGCCCAGCTATTATCGAAATTAGACTGTGTTGCGAGTCGGATATAATTGTTCTGCGGGCCTGATGTGGCCCGCAGACCCTTGAGTTTGACATATGTGCACAAGGCTAAGGCTGGACTGTAATAAGTCCGATAAAACGTAAAGTAAACCTCACCCACGATGATGAACAGTTACAATGACACTTAGGCGTGGCCAAAAGTTTTTAGTTTGCTTGAGCCAAAACTAACCAGATTCAAAACAAGGACCTTGGTTCAGAGTTTTCGGTATGAAAGCCTCCTTAATTTCCCACAATCCACTAGATACCACTAAAACTAACTTGTATCTATTGGTAGACTTCCAGATTGTAACTTATTTTACACCATATCTCACCCCTCCCTGAATCTACGGTGACCTTCAGGTATCAGAAAAATGTCAAAAATACCCCCTAAGTCTCTGGCGATAAAACTATTATCAAAGTTAATCTTTTTATGTCCAGATGATTATACAGTGAAAAACATAATTATTAATACGATATTCCATCTATTCAAAGAGAAGTCCCTTAACTTTACAGACTGCACCTTTATATGTCCTGTATGCAGACCAACGCATGTATGAACAACCCCTCCCGGGTCACATGACCAGGAGGTTCCTGACTGAGACTCTGACCTGCGTTGATGAAAGGGACGCCGTCGTATGGGACATACTGAGACTTCCACATGAGTCGGGTCGCCGGTTTGTCCACAGACGGAGACTGACGGGTCCCGAAGACCGCCCCGGTCTGCTGCTTATGGAGCAACAAGACGGCTTCTAGCTCCGCCTCTGAGCAGCAGAACCCTCGATAGGAGTCTCCCAACTTCTACTGAGACCACAGGAGGAGGTTATGGACGTCAGAGGTGGTGGGTAACGGAGTCACGGCGAGTAAAGACTTCATACCGACCTGAGCGTTACGGAGTCTCAGAGCCCAGCCGGGGGCGCTGGAGGGCAGCGGCTTTACAGGAACAAGAACATCTGGGGTTCTGGAAGCAGCCAGCAATAGAACCGCATCAAAATTAAATCACATGACCATTGTGGGGGGGAAATGAGTCAATCAACCTGGCCAATGACGATCGCTCGCCGACGGGTCGACTGCTGCTGCTGGAGTCGGTTACGGCGCTCGCCGGAACGTCAACGATAGCACCTAAACAAAGGAACATCATAGTTAGCTGCTAATTGCTACTAGATTCTACCTGCTGCTAACTGCTTCCATCTACCAGTTGCTAATGCTGAAATTGCATTCAACTTCTACAAGCTCCTAACTGATGCTTGGTGCTACTAGCTCCAAACCACTACTAGCTACATATGGCTACTAGCTGCTAAGTGCTACTAGTTGTTAATTGCTACTACCTTCTAACTGCTTCTAGCTCCTAACTTCTAATGCCAACTTACTGCAACAAGTTCCCAATTGATGCTGGGTGCTACTAGCTGATAAATGCTACTAGCGCATAACTACTACCAGCTGCTTCCTTATACAGCTGCTATGGGGTAATAGTTGTTAATTGCTACTAGCTACTTGCTCCTACTTTATGCTGACTGCTGCTAGATGTAAACTGCTACTACAGGTTAAATGCTACTAGCTACTGTCCGCTACTAGATACTAACTGCTACTAGATACTAACTTCTACTAGATGTTGACTGCTAGTGGCTAACTGCTACTAGTTAATTAGCTTTCAATGTATGCTAGCTTCTCATTTCGACCAGCTTCTCATAAATACTAGCTTGTAAATGCTACTAACGAGTTCATCTCCTTCGGACCCTCTGACGAATTATTTGGTCGTTACTTTTAAGGAAAAGGAAGATGTGATCTGATTGATTTAATTTATGTTTGGCTAAAAAAAATAGTAATTAAATAACTAAATACAAATATGTTGTCCCTCTATGTTGGGTTACATCACCGAGGTCTGATGACATCATCATCCCCACTGTTCAATCAGAATCCTTCCTGCTCCAGTACCTGCTGGGCTCCCGGAGATTACTGTTAGCTGATTGGACGGGATGACCACCACCGCTCTGCCCTCGCTTTGGCCCGTCAAGATCAACTGACAGAAGACACACAAATAAAAAACAAAAACACCGAATGGAAGTCACTTTAATTCACAAAAAATGATCTTGAAACGTTTTTGAGATAAATTAAACCCACCATGCGTTGACTAGTTTGACCCGGCTGCTGCACGATGATCACCTGACTCTGGTACGCCGCTGAAGGCGGAGCCAGCAGCTGTGAGGTCACACAGGTGTCAGGAGGAGGAGGGACATTAGTTTCTGAGGTTATTGCTGATGGTGGGTGGGTCCAGTCTGCAGTAGCGACGGGGCTTAGTGTTATAAGAGAGGAGGTGGAGTCCAGCAGCAGGTCGGATCCAGGATCTGCAGACTGGAAGGAAAGATGAAACTGAGAGTTTATAATCGAGGCAAACTCAGAATTGCAAGTTTTATTTAACCTGGACAAGGTTCAAATTCTCACAAGTAGGAAAGACAGGGCGAAAGTCTCAGTTTTATGAAGCTAACACGCTAATAGCTATTAAGACTGCATTTGTATCACTTTACTAGTCGTTTGCACGGACCGCAGTGTGTTTACGTTCATTACGTTCACTACAGCAATGAAATAAACCGATCAAACTGCAATTAACTTATAACTCCTTCTAGCTGCTGACCGCCAGTAGCTGCTTACCGCTACTTTAGTAACTTCCCGACTCACCTGTTCAGGTATATGAACGCTGGAATCACTGCCTGGTACTGCATTTGTCTCCATGGTACCTGTTATAGAATGTATGACATCACCGCCTCCTTCAATCAAATTGCATAGAGGAAATCATCGTCATTTCTCATTTTTCCTCAAATATATTGACTCGATATCTCGACACGAAGTTTATTCATGTAATGTTATTTTATAAGTCAATTTTTTTTATTTAATTCCGCGTAAAATCCCACTTTTTCCTCCTGATTAAGGTTTGGTCTACTTATATTGACTAAATAATATATTAAAATTAGTTAATTCTATTAATTAAATTCTATTATAATAACTTTTTATAATATTAATGCAGAATTGTTTTATTAGAACATAACATGAATATAATATTATACTTTATTATTGTTGATTTACTTTGAAAATTACAAATGTATTACTGCCATATCCCACAAATTGTTGTAAAAATATATACATTTATTTACTATTATTTCTTTTTACCATTATGGCATTCTGTCTTATATTATAACGTAAAAAAATCACTAACTGTTATAGCTGTATTTTTTTACGTTTAATCTTATTCAATCATCTCCTGAATGTGGTCCAAACATTTCACTATTTCTAATCCTCAGATTTAGTGTTAAATTAATTTCTTTTAAAAAGATATCAAAACATTAACCTGACCCTCTACAAAAATATAAAAACGTATTACTCTGAATATATTAATGAAAACTTAAATAATCATGAAATGGTTAAAATTGCTTAAACTATTCCAACAAAATGAGTTTAAAAACACCTTTATGTTAAAATAAACTACATTAAAAAAATAAATTAATAATTACTGTTAACATTAAGGCCCATATTAAATCAGAAAAGGAATTTATTGACTTTTTGACTACAGCCTATTTGAAGTGTTTAAGTTTATTCCGCCATGACAGGCTAACGTGTTAGCATGAAGCTGTCAGGAGCTAACATGACGCCGTCTGTTAAAACCTGCTCTTTGCATCGGATTCAGCTTTTGATTCAGTTTCAGCTCCTGCTGGTTCCTTTCCTCATTTAGCACCAACCCCAGAACCGAGAGATTCATACCAGGCAGGAAAAATGAAAACGAGTCTCTTCAACCTCGTCTTCAGTCTGTCGCCTCCCTCAACTTCCGCTCACAACAAACAGCAGGCTGCAGCATAATGTCCAGGCCTCTGATTGGCTAAAACATAAAGGAACGCCTTCTATGTGTTGTTATTGGTTCAATGTGAGAGGAACGCCCATTCTGTCATCTTCTCTTCTCTGCATCCGATTTCACATTTATTTACAAAAAATTTGTGTTTTTGTCCGTAGACGTTTTTCAACTACAAATAACCTCTTTGGCGGAGTTAACTAGAAAGCACTAAGAGAGCGCAAACCTTAGCCAAAGCCAAGATTCGTCCATTAATTTATGAGTTAGAGGATATCACCGCCACCAATATCGTGTTATATTTAAGAAAACGTTATTATGACGTCATTTCGTGAGGTCATGATAACGTCATCATAACAATATGTTATCATTTCTAAGACATGCCAAAAACTACCTCTGAGTAAAATTACATGCAAATCCATGTATTCACTTTCCATTATTTTACTAATAACAGATAAACCTTTTTCGTCAATTTTATATATTATTATTATTTCACAAATATATTTTTTTAATCTGCTTTTACCTTGTAGGACTTTGAGATTTGATCAAAATGTAAAGTGCGTGATAAATTAAATATTAATAAGTATTACTATTATTATTATTATTATTATTGAACCAAGGTAAAAACATAACCTCCTCGGCAGAAGTAAAGAATAAATGTTGTGTTTTAAAACGTTGATTTTCCAATAAATAAATAAATGACAAAAATATAATTTATAATTTAATTCTATGATTCCACGAATTGAATAAAGAAAACGTGTTTCAATTGTGAAACTAACATTATTGATTATGAAGATTATGATTCCATTCAAACAATAAATAACTATATTGATTTTTCTTTTCCCGAGCTATCCTGTTTTAAAAATATTAAAAACAACAATTTTATACCTTAGGGTCACATTAAAAATAGAATAAAATGTTCTACTAAATTTATAATAAGTTTTTTACCACTTAACCCAGGAGACTAAAGAAATAAATATAGGTGTATGTAGGTATTTATAATAATAATAATAATAATACATTAATATTTATAAATGAACATTAATGAACTATTGAAATCACTATTTCACTTCCTTTTGGATCAAATAAAAATTTTTAAATATAATAAAAAATCAGAGAAAAATGCTTTAATGAATAATAATATTTATTTCTGATGATAATGCAGAGGTTAATTAAATAAAGAAAATAAAGTATTATTATTATTACTCATATTAAGATGTGTGGTTGTGTGTGTTTTTACGTTGACAATTATTTTAATAATAAAAATAATTCTGGGCCCAGAAAATAAAAATGTTTTAAAAAGAGAAAATAATCACAGCCATCATTTTTTTTAAAAATGTTTTTCAATTTCTTAGTCGAATTGAAAAACATTTATTATCTAATTTATACTTTTATCATTACCCATCTCCGATGCGGATATTTGTCTCTTGAGCCCGTATCCTTAGGTCCCGCCTTCACACGACAGGAGGGAGTCGAGATTCACTCTGATGCTGAAATCTGTGATCTTTATTTGAATGATGAACATAAAAGTGTTAGGCTTCGCATGAACTCTCCATAGCTGGTTTATAAACAACATGCTGAGAGTGAAGAAAGCATCCAGGCAGGAGAAACAGCTCTGAGCATGGAGAAGAAACATCAATGAATAAGTATCAAAGTAGGACATTATTTTCCCAATAATCAAAGGTATCAAACATAATGAGGAGGAGCGATGAGATGAAGGGTAGACCCGACACAGGCAGGAAGGTTCCGACATCCCAGAATAATCAAAGACCACAGGGAAACTTGAGCTTCATCTAATATACACATGGTCAGCAGAGACGCTCCGTTCTGCTTTGTAACACTTTGAACGATTACAAATCCTCTCAGATATCAGGCAGAATTAAAAACACAAATGTGGTTTTTGAGAAAATATCGGAAAATGATGATAATAACATTTTATCGCTTCTTAAAATTCAGACTGAAGCTCAAATGTAGATAAATATGTTTTCGGCGTATAACGATGAATATAAAGGCTACAGGAAATCATTTTAAAAGGGATGACACACCAGAATTAGCTGAACCAAAGTTACACAAACCGGAGTTAGTTAAACCAGAGTTGGCTACGTTCAAAATAACTGCAGTGGCTTCCGTTTTGACGTTCTTGTGATTGTTCTTTTGTGCTTGTGGGTCAGTTTAGGGCCGTGGAATGTTCCTAATGGAGTCTTTTATAGGTCGCATTATAAAGGCAATGAAAAAATTTGATCTAAGAAAATATCGGAATTGACCGGCAGAGTGAACGTAGCCTGAGACAGAGTTAGCGCAACCAAAGCTAGCTAAACCTGGGATTAGCTAAGACAGAGTAAGCTGAATTTAGAGTTAGCTAAACCAGTATTAGTTAAACCAGAGTCAGGTAACCAGATTTAGCTAAAGCGCAGTTAGCTAAAGCACAGTAAGCTTAATCAAAGCTAGCTGCTGAACCTTTCATGAGGGCAATAACTTTTCGTCAATCTACTGTTAAAAAAAAGTATATATTGCACAAAATTCATGCCTCACCAGAGCTAATTAAAGTAGAGATAGCTATACCACATTTCACTAAAGCAAAGCTAGCCACTTCAATTTTGGTGTGGGAAATATTTGTTTGACCAATATACAATGTAAAACAGAAAAAGGGTGCATTGAGCAAAATTTGTGCTTGACCAAAGCTAACCAAGCCACAGATAACTAAGCCAGAGTTAGTTGAATCAGAGTTAGTTAAACCAGCGTTAGGTAAACCAAAACTGCGATCTAAATCTTGATTGTTGGCGATAGTTTTGAGAGCAAAATCTATTTCAAAAAATTTATAAATTAGCTAATACTCTTGCTTGACCAGAGGTAGCTCAATTAGAGCTAGTAAATATAGAGTTAGCTAAACCAGAGTTAGCTTAACAACAGCTATCCTCTAAACTTTACACATGGGAAATCCTTTTTGATCTATATCTATTGTAAAAAAAAGTCTTTACTAGACAAAATTCTTGCTTGATTTACCTGTGGTTCTAAAAAAAAACGTTAGCATCCTAGTGCTCGCTTTCTGGTTAGCCTCCTAAACCAGTTTACAGTTAGCTCTGGGCTACATCACGCATGTACAACAAATACATCCATATGTACACATTAGAATATGTAAAAACAGTAGAAACAGTAGAAATATATTTGAGAAGGCATCTTATAATCTGATAAAATCAACATGATAATATTCACACTGTCAATATGTGACATGGCGTAGGTTAGCATTTGGACAATAAAACAACATTTTTATTTTTAATCTGTCACTAATCTGAGATTAAGGGGGAAAAAAAGATAAACAAACACAAATAATAAAGTGCGTAAATGTTAATAATAATAATAATGAGTTGATTTATGGTAGATGCAAATGGGTTAAAATCTAAAAGACAGAATTTGAAAAGAAATGTAGCTATCGACAGTTTGTTCTCTTTAGTTTAAAAATCACCAGAGGTTGTTCAGAAATTCTGACATTGAGAACTTTTTCTAAAACCACAAGGCCAATGCTAACGCTAAACGCATTAACCTGTTCAGTAGTAAGGTAAATATATTTGAAATAGCTAGTAGTCTAGTTTGGACTAATTTAGACAAGCAAGTTTAGCATCTGCGACAAGTGTTTATCTAAACTAGAGTTAGGTAAACCAGACTTTAGTCAGTATTAGCTGGACAATGTGCTTTTACATAAATAAAGTGCTGTGGATCGTTAATACACTGAATTTTCAAAACCGACTCAGTTCGCCCGGGACCCGGACCCTGAGGGCCGCATTAGAACTAGCAAGTATACATTTTTTCAGAATGACCAGATTGTGCCTCTGATTGTCTTACCCTGATATTTTGTTCCTGACCCTAAAATACTATCACTCCTCATGACTAAAACTAAGTTCCTCATGGCTGGAACAACCCAAATCTACTAACACGACAAGTACTAGCCGATAAGAGGCGGAGCTGGATGGATCAGTTCTTATCAAGCACCCGTCGATGTTTATGTTTAAAAGTCCCCTTTAAATTCAACCAGAAAATGATGATAATGCTAATTTTCCACTCTTAGCCCGGTCAAAAAAAAGCCTGACCTTTCCCTGTTAAAAAGAGGGAAATTCCTTGACCATCTAATTTATTGAGATCTGGACCAAACTCTAATGAGGTCTGGTCTGGCTCATGACCAGTCCTGCCACCAACTTATATGGGGATCGGTTCCACTGCTTTTGTGCAATTCTGCTTACCAACCAACCTGCCCCAAACAACCAACCAACCAGCAAACATCAAACCTTCCAACAAACCAACAAACAAACCAACCAGTCAGCCGGTCAACTAAACAACCCACCAACCAATTAACTAACTAACCAATCAACCAAGCAATTAGACAGCAAGTCTGCCAACCAAACAACCAACCAAACAACTGACATGGGTTCAATCATCCTTGGCAGAATCAATGGTTCAATGGTTATGTTTCATTACCATTTTGCTGTTTGTTTGTTGGTCAGTTAGCAGAATGCCTCATAAAAGTTATTTATTTTGTTACATTTAGAGTTGCATTCAGGTGAAGTTGAATCCACCTGTAGGTGGAGGTTTGCCATAGTTTATACTTTGTGAGACTTAGTTCAACCATCAGCAAATCACTTAGCTTGAAAGATACTACCTTGAAAGAGTGTACTCCCTCAAAAACTACTTATTCAACAGTAGGATTGAGCTTTGTTCTACATCTTCAACCAAAACCCACCGTACGCCGGTCAACTGATGGTTAAAAGCACACAACAAAGGAATGTGACAGCTTTGGAGTTGTTCCAAGGCTTATATTGTCCGCCGGATCAACGCCGTCCACCTCGTCTCTTCTGACAGGTCATAGTCATCTTTAAACAGCAAGATGAGGGGGGGAGAGAGCCTTACCGTACTTAAGTACGGTAAGGTTGTATGAACTCAAGGTTACGCAGGTCACAAGGTGGAAGTCAGAAGAAATTCAGCACATCTTTTCGCTATTCTACGTTCGTTCATTCGTTCCGTCCTTCTGTCCCGAACATGATCGACCTCACAAGGCAGCAGAGAGTTCACAAAAGAAAGTGCAAATCAGAAGATTAAAGCCCCTCCCACAGTTGTGGGAGTAGCCAAAAGTATGGGTCGACTAGAGGAGGCTTCGTGAGTTGACTGCATAGCAAGAACAAGAATATAAGTAAAATCGACTCTTTCAATCAGACAAAAAAAACAAACAAACATAAAGAACAGAACTTTACAAAAGGCGGTTCAATGTAAGGATTAATTGCACAGGGTCTTCATTACACGGTTTGTTAGTTCCCTTAATATACTAACTTATTTTAAAGTGCTTTAAAAATGGGATTTCTTGACAGATTCCTCTGATGAGCGACGGGGAGCTTCTACAAATAATACGCCGACTGACCACAGTCATGATCGACTGGCCACACCCACTCGCTGCAAGACTAGTACTACAACAAAGGCCAGCAAGCAAGGGAATACCCTAAATTCTCAATGAACGGGGGTACGTTTTCGAATGTTGCAAATATTGCTGAGAGTACTTTAAGTCCCCAGACTGGGTCAACTCTTGCCAGATATATTTACCGTGAGACTAATTGTAGCAGGAACCATCATTATGTAAGGGAATCCTGTCATGATGAGGTTGATGTTGATTTGCTGAAATTTGGCAATTTAAGACCTCAGATAGGGTTAACACACACAGGGACAATCAGTAGCCATTGTCCTCCTGTGCTAGCACAAGGCTAGTTCCTACAGAGACAGTCAAGAAGCAAAGGAATACCCTGACTTCTCAAGAAACAGGGGTGTGTATTTGAGTATTAAATGGTACTGGGTACTTTGTCCTCATATTAGGTCCCCTCCAATACTACTAGTCACATCTACTAACAACAGGAGACATTAAAATGCAACAGATCCCCTCACTTATGAAGCAACAGGAAGTGGTTTTCAACACTGACTTATCGTAGGCAAATACCTTAACCAACGCTGCAATAGCTCAGGTAGGGTCAACGCCAGCGACTTGCCTCTAGCCTCAAGCGCTAGCCCCCCAAAACTGGTAACCAACAGAAAACATCCAAGATTTAACTGAATGCCCTGAACTAGGAAGTGGTCTAAACATTGAAATAGCTTGTTTGACCAAAGATAGGGTCAAGGCCACAGCTAGTAGCCACTGGCCACATGTACAGTAGACAGTAGATCAGTTGTGACAGGACCCACAAGAAGCAAAGAAGCAACAGGAATTCATTCTAAATTTGGAAATTCCTTGGCGAGTTCAGACATCAGACTGGGTCAACACCAACGCATCCATAAGCTACAAGACTAGTTGGAATCTGAGCCGTTGAAATGTAAGAAATCCCGTAACTTCTACAGCAAGAGGAGGAGGTTTGAAATTTGAAATGCCATTGATAACTAACACAACCACAACCACTAGCAACTTCTACTGACAACAATATGAGACATCAAGAGGTAAAGGAATCCCATCACTTACCCAGTAACAGGAAATGGTTTAACTGCTGATATGCCTTGTATAATGTTAGTCTTAGATAAGATCAAGGCCACAGTCAGTGGCTATGGGCCACTAGCACTAGCTATGAGATTACTTGGAACAGGATCCTTTAGGAAGTAAGGAATCGCCCAACTTTGCCAGCATCCAGAAAAGGTTTTGAAATGCCTTTGGCAATTTCAGACCTGACAGGGTCAACGCCACAACCGCTAACCACATCTGCTAGCCATAGGTGAGCCATTGGGATCTCAAGTCTACCAGAAACCTCCTTCACTGAATCACCATCAAACATTTTTGAGCTCCAGGGAAGTTTTGGGACTTTGATCCAAACATAACCACACCAACTAGAAACTGTCCGGACCCACCAACTCCTGGGTTCGAGGTCAGGTCACAACAGGAGCCAGTCATTCAGAAGCAGGGGAACACGTTACCAAAAATACACAAATTATTTAAGACATCATCAGTATTTGCTTTACACTGGCGGGGTCGAAGTAGAAGGTAGAACAGTGACAGGTAATCACAGCAATCCTTGAGAACCTGCCCGGTTGAGTCAAGAAAGTATCAAGGCAACAAAAAAGCCAAACTAGAAAGTTCGGTTGCTGTCGGCTATTTGAGTTCACTTCAGAGACGGAAGTCTGGGCCATTTCCTGTCCGAGCGATTTCGCTTTAGTTTGTGTTTTGTTCCGGCGAGGCTGAATCGTGCATGCATTAAGCTACATTTACCACAACAGAAGAGGGAAGACAACAACGTGATAAACGATTCCGGTTTCCTCTTTAGAAGGAGGTCATTCCGTCATGCTCAGAGGTCGTGGTCGCTGTAGCTCCATCTCCCACCAAAAAGACAGCCATGCTGGATTTTGACTGGTTGATTTGGGGGTTGCCAAAGCTCCCAGCTCTCTGAGGACCGGAAGAGAAATTGGTCTGGCTGCTGCTTCTACCACTGCTGTCGAACTCAAAATCCGGGTCGAGCGCTGTGTCCGTGGAAACCACCCACGACGCTGGACGCCACTTTTTCAGGGTGTACGGAGTCTTGACACGCCGTTTAATTTTCTCTCCTGAAGCGCTCAAACTGCAGCTCTCTGTCAAGGAGACATCGTCTGAGGAGGACAGGAGAGGAAAACGCAATATTAGATCTTTTGATCGTCTGTGAAATGTTCCAGTGACAGAAACTTTTCACACACCGAGCTGAAATGAACACATCAGGGATAAAAACATCAAAAGTAACACCAGGTCAAATGAGGTTGCATTCTTAAAAACTCTCACCTGAGGACATGCAGGATGAAGACAGGTCTAAGGAACAAGGACGCGCCGGCCTCCTGGATTTGGGTAGTCCTACATGGGAGCGCAACAGACCTTGAGTTTGTGGATCTAAGGCTAGCTTTTGTCGAGCAGGAGGTTCCGAAGCTGAAGTCATGTCTGGATTTTCTGAGACTGCATCTGCCGGACCTGCTGGTGCTGAGACCTTTAGAGTCTCTTGAGCAAGGGTTATGATATCGAGGCCTTTTTCAGAGGAGGTTGAGGTTGGAGTGGCTGGTTCTTCTTGTGGAACTGGCATTGCTGAGCTTGATCCTGAACCAGAATCTGTGTCTCTGCAGCTTGAGACAACTGTGGGCGCAATCGAATTGACCACATTCATGGTTCCTTTAAATCTAGGGGTCAACGCCGGTTCTCTGCCTGAATATGAGCCTTGACCTCCACCTTGGTTAGTGGGAGGGGCCTGTGGTGTTTGGGCTTGCCCCGATGTGGTGCTTCCTTGTGGATCAGGAGGCAGAGCTCTGTTTTCCTGATTTGAAACTGGCTCAGAAGAAAAGGCTTCACTGATGTTCTGACGTGACCGCTGTGGCTCAAACTGAGAGCGGCCCCCTTCCCAAATGACCTCTGAGTCGGTTTTTCTATCAGGTTCATCCTTCAATCCCTGGATGGTGACTTCAGGTCCTAACGCGATCCTGTTGTTGTTGTTGTTGGAGTTGGAGCCTAGTCCCGACAGGATGCTTCCCGGCCCAGACGGATGTTGATCCAGATCAGCAACAGGCGTACTCTCTCCAGGCGGCTGTTCTCTTGTCAGCAGTGGTTCCTGTTCATCTGTGCTGGAGTTGAGGAAGTCTGTACAGTTGTGCTCTCCCCCAGTGGTCCCCCTCTCTATCCTGCCCTCGTCCTCAAGTTGTGGCCCCGCAGGATTGATTCGACCTCCGCCTGGAATGCTATTTGTCACCAAGGTGGGGGCACCTGCCCTATAACCATTGGCAACAAGGTTCCCGTTGGCGACACAGCCTCCCATGCTGGTGTTGTTAGTCACCGTGGTAACCAAGTGGGTCTCGACAGTCTTGGCGACTGTCACCGTGTTCAACTTAGCCACACCTGTCTCCACCTGAAATGCAGTAGAATCTGAATCACTGACACTGTATTTGTATGTTTGTGTTGGACCTACGATTTCAAGCTAGGATAGAATGATAGGAAAGTAAAAGAAAGTAAAAGGAGGATAGAATGGGATAGAACAGGATAGGAAAGAAAAGGATATTATGGGATAGGATGGGAAAGGAAAGGAAATGATCTTTTATAAAACTGCTCAAGGTAAAGGTAACTGAAGGTAGATCGATAATCCTGCGGTACCTGTCTGTGATTGGACTTGAGCTTTCCCAGCTTGAACCGAGAAGAACTGGTATCCTTGGTTTTGGTGAGAAGCTGGAGGCTGGTGGGCCTTTGGGGCAGATTCTGCTGTTTGGGTAGCGGGTGGATGGAGGAGGAGACAGGAGGCGTGTCGATCACTCCGACGGCTTCACCATGAGGAGTCAACGCCAAACTGCTCACCTAAAGGAACCAGAAGAACAGAACTCTGGTCAAGAAATCAGTCAATACGCAAGCTGGCAGTACTGGACCTCATGAGGGTGTGGCAGAACCTCAGCCGTTTGTAGTATCTGATGGTACAACAGGTTGGTGGTTTGCTGTTCTGATGATCCAAACTGTTTCTGGGAAAGTTCCATCAAGTTTTCATCAGAACTTTCCCTCAGGTTCTTATCGACCTGCGGAGACGCAAACAGATGAAAGTCAGCGGCGCTGCGACTGAAGTGGCCTCAAAAATTATGAACGAGTGAAAAGCGGCGACCTCTTTGGGGTCGAGTTTGGTGGTCTCCAGATCCTCTTTGGTCAGTTGAAGGCAGACTGGGAGTCTGTTCACAGCGCCACCTAGAGGACAGTCACAGCAGTTTCTCAGGACACGCTTTTGAATATTTTTTCAATCTTATGGTCTTCAGATCGTAGCGATCAAAATCTGAAGTTTATCGTGTGAAATCTCCAGGAAAGGTTCAAACAGCGAATGTCAGCGAATCATCAAATATCGACCCTATATTCAAAATGGCTGACTTCCTGTTTGGTTTACGTCATGTCACCAAGAGACTTTTTTCAAACTCTAGCTCTGATTATTACACTTACCAAATTTTATATGTATGTTTTAAACTTGGCGCCTGGGCAACAGCTAAGGGAGCGTTAGCGGGGTGTTTCACCGCGACCATTCCCCGGCGCATACAATACCAAACTTTTCACCACGCCATCGAGGCATGACTTACTAGCGTGTTCAGACTCTGAGATGCTGCAGAGGACGTTGCCAGTTGTCTGATTGGTGATGGTTGACACATTGCGGTCTGAAATGATCGAGCGAGCCTGACTCTAATAGAAAGTTGAGGAGAGAGAAAGGGAGAGAGGTGGAGGAGTTAAAATAGTAAAGAAAGTCTCTACTCTCTGGTTGACCTTTGACCTTCTACCTGGGCCTGCTGCCGTTCATAGTTGATGGAGTTTCTGTTTTTCTCGACGCCTTCAGCTCCACTTGTGTTCGTCTTGACAACGGATGCTGATTGGCTGTCTCCCTGAAGGTTTTGGACCACGCCCACCTGCTGATCCTCGATGTACGGGGAGGTGGAGCCAACCTGAGGAGGTGAGCAGCTGAGGGAGAGATTCCTTACAGAGAGAGAGAGAGAGAATACAGGAAATGGATGAGTCCATCATTTCCTGTGTGTGTACCTGTGGTTGTGTATTGCGGTGTGTGTGTACCTGTGGTTGTGTATTGCGGTGTGTGTGTATACCTGTGGTTGTGTATTGCGGTGTGTATGTACCTGTGGTTGTGTGTTGCGGTGTGTATGTACCTGTGGTTGTGTATTGCGGTGTGTGTGTACCTGTGGTTGTGTGTTGCGGTGTGTGTGTACCTGTGGTAGTGTATTGCGGTGTGTTTGTACCTGTGGTTGTGTATTGCGGTGTGTGTGTACCAGTGGTTGTGTATTGCGGTGTGTGTGTACTTGTGGTTGTGTATTGCGGTGTGTGTGTACCTGTGGTTGTGTATTGCGGTGTGTGTGTACCTGTGGTTGTGTATTGCGGTGTGTGTGTACCTGTGGTTGTGTATTGCGGTGTGTGTGTACCTGTGGTTGTGTGTTGCGGTGTGTGTGTACCTGTGGTTGTGTATTGCGGTGTGTGTGTACCTGTGGTTGTGTATTGCGGTGTGTGTGTGTACCTGTGGTTGTGTATTGCGGTGTGTGTGTGTACCTGTGGTTGTGTATTGCGGTGTGTGTGTACCTGTGGTTGTGTATTGCGGTGTGTGTGTGTACCTGTGGTTGTGTATTGCGGTGTGTGTGTACCTGTGGTTGTGTATTGCGGTGTGTGTACTCAGCAGTGTGAGTTCAGACAGTCTCTCCTCCGCACACTGAGCGGTGAGTCGAGCTTCGGCGTCTTGATCCCAGCAGTCTTCCATCGTCTCCTTCAGAGAACGCAACGCCTGAAACGGACCCAAAAACACACAGTCAGCAACTATCACACAATAATAAAAACAATAATAAAACAGAACAAATAAAACGGACCACACTATTCTCCTTCCAGGTTTCAGGGAACCTGGGTCTGAACTTCTCTCTGACCACCAGGATCTGCATCTCCTCAAAGGTGGGATGGTTCCCCAGCTCAGCCTGGAAGGCCAGCTGGTACTCTGGTACTGGTTCACCTTCAAACACAGACACACCGGCTGGGTTTATGATGTCACCACTGAGGGAGGTGGGTCCATCTGACAGTGTCCAAAAATAACTTCTATTGCTAATTGCTAATTGCTAATGTCTCAGTCTCACCTGGGAACAGGTGTGAACATCTCCTGAAGCTCTCCCAGTAGAGCAGACCCAGAGCGTAGACGTCCACCTGCTTCAGCGCCGACTCACAGTCCCTCAGGTTTAAAGCTCCGCCCAGAACTTCTGGAGCCATGTACCGGACCGTCCCCACCTACAGACACGGATAAGTGCTCCTATCATCATCATCACCATCATCATCATCATCATCATCATCATCATCACCGTCATCACTATGACCTCACCTCAGATATGGCCATGGTGTCGTCGTCTCCGGGGCAACAGGTCCGGCTTCCCGTCAGCCTCATGGACAGACCTAAGTCGGCGAGGACACAGGACAGATCGGACCGGACCAGAACGTTCCTGCTGGTCACGTCTCTGTGGGCCACCGCTGGTTTATACTGGTCTGAGTGGAGACAGAGGGTTAGAGCATCACAGCGGGGGGGGACCATAACATTATAACCACTGACTGAGAAAACAGCTTCAAATATCTATACACATATATATATATATATATATATATATATATACATACACATATATATATATGGATGGCAGATAGTTTCATGATTATGGACTAATGGAAAAATATATATATATTAAGAATTAAAAAAAAAATAATAATAATAATAATAATATTAATATTAATAATAATAATAATGGTGGTACCTCCTCTGTAGAGTTCTGTGTGCAGGAAAGCGAGTCCTCTGGTGACTCCGTGGGTCATTCTGCAGCAGGTGGTCCAGTCCACGGCGTGGAGAGACAGGTAGCGAGACAGACAGCCCTGAGACGGAGACAGATTGGACGGGACTTTAATTATTAGTTGTTTGTACCTGAACTTAAAGGAGAAAAATCGTATCTGAACGAAATCCGTGTTTTGCTCATTTTCTGCAAATTAAACACTCTGAAAGTCTTTTGCAGGTGAACGTCTGTGAGCTCAAAGGTTAAACTCCGAACACCGACAGTGAGAGAAACCCCAGACGTCAAAGACGAGGATGATTGAATCACATTTTCTTTTAAGCTACAGTTAAATCCATCAGCGTCCGTAAGTGTCTGGGTTTGTGATGATTCCTGCCTGAGCGCTGCGGAGGAATGCAACAAAACCACCAAACCCTGTGTGTGCGTGTGTGTGTTTGTGTAGGTGTCTGTGTGTGTGTGTGTGTGTGTGTGTGGGCGTCTGGTCAGAGGCTCCAGACAGAAAGTCGGACTGACGGCGCCGTCGTTCACAACAATAACAAGACTAATGGCCAGAGCCAGACTGACGGCAGGCGGCTTCAGCGTGTGACCGTGTTGAGGTCGACGCCCCCTACAGGCTGCAGAGGTCACTACAGCCCCCGTATGAACCAACAGCATCCTGATCACGGAGCTTAAAGTAAAAGTCATATAATCACTCTCTATTCATCCAGCCGAAAAAATAGATTCCCAGATGAGCTTCTAATGCTGGACCCGGACCTCAATCAGGCTGGTGGAATCCGGTCTGGGTCAGAACCAATGTACTGACAGTTTCTAGATCAGCAAGGCTTTGATTCTCAGACAGTTTTTCCTCAATTGTCAGATAGTTTTCCCAAATTCCCAAACAGTTTTCCTCGATTCTCAGACATTTTCCCACAATTCTCACACAGCTTTCCTCAATTCCCAAAATAGTTTTCCTGAATCCTCAGACAGAATTCCCGTATTTCCCAAACAATTCTCCTCGATTCTGAGACAGCTTTCCTGAATCCTCAGAAAGTTTTTTCCCGAATTCCCAAACAGTTTTCCTGAATCCTCAGACACTTTAAATCAATTCCAAAACTGTTTTTCCTGAATCCTCAGACAGAATTTCCATATTTCCCAAACAATTCTCCTCGATTCTGAGAGTTTTCCTCAATTTTCAGTTTTCCCAAATCCTCAGACAGTTTTCCTCAATTTTCCGACAGCTTTCCAGGCTGAAGTTTAGCAGACTATGAAATGACAAAGGAAACACACAACATTCCCTACGCGGGACAGAACAGTTCTGTCTCTTACGTGCGGGTAGAATTCCATGAGGATCAGGAACTCCGGTCGCCCGTCCGCCGTCGTCCTCTCGTCGGCGGTCAGGAAGCGGGCGATGTTGTCGTGTTGCTGCAGCAGCGGCAGACAGTAGATGGAGCGCTCGTTGATGTAGTTCTGCCGGTTGGCCGAGCTGAAGAGTTTGGCGGCAACGGAGCGCTCGTTCAGGCAACCGCGGAACACCTTGCCGTAACGGCCTCGGCCAATCAGCTGCCAGGAGGAGAGGGGGGTTCGTTAGAGGTAGAAACAGACGGGCGGAATCACTTGGCGCTCCGCAGGGTTCAACATTAAGTCCTCTAAGGTTTAATTATTGGTTAATATCAGATTTTAGTGTCGCCGTTTCGTCTTAGTTAAAGAGACAGTACACCAATTTTGTACTGAAAAAAACCCCCCGTCTTTTGTGGGTGCACGGGTCCAAACGGAGGTCAAGGTTATCAGGGGCAAAATGCTTCATATGAGAAGTTGTAGCTTTTTGGACCATTTAAAATTTGTGTTTTTATGTTATTATGATCCTCTAATGTCTAATGTTACGTCTCGTCACAAAAGAGGGTGTGGTCGTTACTGTGTAACGTCATTAAACAGGAATTTGATGTAACTCCAGTGTCCATTGTGGAATATTTACCGAGCTTAACACATTGGATAAGAGTCGATGGTGCCACCTGCTGCAAACAGGAAGTCAGCCTCAAGTGACCTACATTTGATTTATCCGCTTTTCTGGACCTTATCGCCGCCGCAAGCTCAAGCACCACATGTTTGAACTCATCATCCTTCGCACAGTTCAGAGATGTCTTAGTGTGTGTTAGTATGTGTGTGTGTGTCTAAGTGTGTACCTCCTGAAGTTTGAGATTGTCAAGGTCGATGGCGGCGTCTGAGTTTCCTGCCTCCAACACGTCCAGAGCAGAGAGAGCGAGTTTCTTCTTTCCTTCATAAATAATCACAAACTGATGTTATTGATTATTGATTATTATCAGTCGAAGAGTGTGTGTGTGTTTGTGTGAGCAGAGTGTGTGTGTGTTTGTGCAGACAGATGTAGGATAACCTCTCATGTTGTTTCTGCTGTCGGAAAACGCTCAAATACAACAACGTAACCGGCCCATATTTAAAGAGACAGTAACATTTATCTAGAGGAATAAAGTGTTGCGACCGCCAAGAAAACAAAAATGCCATCAAATGTACGTAGGATTCAACAACGTTTCTGCTGGCATTAAATACGTGCCACCAGGCATACTGGCACCGCCTGACCACCGCAACACCAGCAAACATGAAAAGCAATCAATAATCCACAGATATTCAAGACACTTAAAAATTAGACTCGCCAAAGCTGTTTCTCATCTGAAGATTAAGTCTGTCCTCCTTTCTTTCATTAATAAATAGTTCCATAACGCGGTCGTAGAGAACACCGGTGCATATCAGTGGCTTTTCCGTTGGCATGGAGGTCCTATTTCTCAATTGGTTCAAAACGAGCGCTCGGCAGGCGCAGAGGATATTAAATGAAGTGCCTTCCTCATACGTAATACAGACTCAGGACGGGACTACCTTAAGAACAAGCCCAAGCCTACCTAGCGTACACTGGTATGTCAAAGAACATACGCATTAAATGACAACTGGAAATCTGATTGGTTAATATGACAGACAGCCAGAAGCTTTCAGTCTGAAAGTTGCTGCGCTATGTATTACAATATGCTAGAAAATATTGCAATGTGTTGCACAAGGCATCGCAAAACGATGCAAAATATCGCAATAGGAATTGTGAAGGCCACAAAATATTGCAACAGCTATCAAAATAAACCAGAAAGTATTGCAATTGATCAAAATATGTATCGGAGCACAAAATTCACTTCAATACCCAACCCTAGTAGTCAGACTGCGAGTGTGTGTATTCGGAGAGTTTGTGTGTGTGTGAGAGAGTGTGTATGTGTGTGTGTGTGTTTGAGCACCTCTTATCATGCGGTATCCCAGGATCAACGCTACGATGACAGCAGCTGCTATGGCGACGGTTGCCAGAGCGATGAGGGCCGTCTCCTCTCGGCGCAGTAGGTGGTGAGCTGAGAGACAATGACGTCATCGTTAACAGACGTGAAGGAAGCCGATTGGTCAGTTCAGTGAGGGAGGTCTACCTTTCTGTCTGTGGTCGCCGCCATGTGTCTTCAGCAGCCTGAGGGCAGGGGTGTTGGCGATGGGCAGGGCCTCTGTGAAGTTGACGTTGCAGAAATCGCGGCTGCAGCAACAGAACCAGTAACTGACGTTCTGGATGTGCAAGGGCGGCATCGTTACCAGGCAACGGTCCCCAAGACACTCCTGCTGGCCACGGAGGGGAGTCCAGCACCCTAGGGGGAAACACGGCTGCAGTCTGAGGTGGGTGCTCAGATTCTAACAGTTAGTACACCAGCAGGTGTGGGTCTCACCTTGCTTGACTAGTTGCATCTCGCTGTTTGGCCTCTTTACCCACAATCCATAGCAGTGGGAACCATGGCTGCAGCGAATGGTGCCGTTTTCTCGCAACTCATTGGTCGGTCCGCCGTGAGACTCCACCCCCTGGATGTGGTCAGCGAAGGCGCACTCTGTATCCTCAGACTGGAGACCTGGAGACACAGCAGATCTTCAGGGTGAATCCATCCATACACCCGTTCATAGAAGTCCCAACATATCACTATTTCAAATGTCACATTTACGTTACTTCTTTTATTTAATCATTATTCTCCTCTACGTCTGATTTTGGCCTAATTTTCTATAAGGTTTGCTTCAGGAGGGAACATCAAAACAGAGTCATCCAATCAGATTTTTTTGTGTTTGCTGTTGCTAGGCAGAGAAACGGCCGCAGCACCGTCACGGAATGGCTACGACTTCATGGCCAGGAGAGGAAGCGTTGTGTTTATTTAGAGACTGAGTGGTGAGTTAGCCAATCACATTTTGACTTAGTAATAGTATTTAATAGTTAAAAGTAATAATAGTTAATGGTGGTTGAGTCAACAAAAGAATCCCCCAGGCTTTATAAATTAAATGTATTATTATTCATTATTAGAAGACCACGGCTAACCTGCTCGTAATAATCAGCAGGTAGGACTGGACTCATCCTGCGTCAGTATTACCCATGAGGAAAGCTCTTCATTCATATCCTCTGATCCGGCTGAGCGCTCATTTCGAAGTAGGACCTCCATGCCAATGGAAAAGGAACTAAAACCCACCGGTTGATTATTGCTCGCTTCTGGTGGTTGCTGCCGTTGCTGCTAAGTCCCGGATTCATTCACCCATGTTTATGTCAGCGGCTCGGCCAGAGAGAGAGAGAAAGCGCCGCTGCACCCTATAATTTTTTAAGGCCTTTTTGCTTTTCTCTCTAGTCTTACGAGTAAATATAATGTTTGTTGAGAGTGTATAAGCTAAGATTGACGGTTACCGGAAGACATCTATGAGCGACGCAGCATCGTGTCGTGATGGTTTCAGGGATGGCTGGGGTTTACTCCACAACTCGTTTTAACCACTTAGATTATGACAAGGTATAAAAAGATATCCCGGCCACGGTCGGCCATTTCTTTCAGGAAATTTCACCCTGTTGCTAAGAGTTAGCTTATTATATTATTAGCTTATTGTAAGAAAACACGTCTCCGGCTGGAAAAGCCCTTAAAATAATTGAATTGAATGATCAATATACCAGTCTGTAGTTTTTTCTTGCTGATGTCGCCGGTAATGCAGAGCACTCACTTTCTGGTTCCAGTTAGGCTCCGCCTTTTACTAAGACACACAAAGGTTGCCCATGGCTCACCACTGCGACCATCCATCTACACAGCCATCCGCCATCCATTCACCCATTCATCCATCCATTCACACATCCATCCACCCACCATCCATTCATCCTTGCATTCATCCACTCATCCATCCATCCCTCAATGCATCCATCCATCCATCCACTCACCCATCCACCATCCATTAATCCATCCAACCATCCATCCATCCATTCACCAATCCAATAATCCATCCATCCAACCATCCATCCATCCATTCACCCATCCATCCATTCACCCGCCCACCCATCCATCCATCCATTCACCCATCCATCCATTCACCCGCCCACCCATCCATCCATCCATTCACCCTGAGGTGAACCAGGTCCTTGTGTCATGCAATCATCACGGCCTCCTTCCTCACTGCACTCGCCTCAGGATGGAGGCGTCCTCCATCGACGCTCCATTAGTCCAATGTACCGACATCACATCTCACGTCTCTCCTCATTACCTCCGCCCACCCAGAGGAGCGGAGGTCACGTGACCTCCGCCCACCCAGAGGAGCGGAGGTCACGTGACCGGGATACCTCCGGAGGATATTTATAGAACCGAGACTGTTTGACTCTGAGCTCCATCCTGAGGGAAACGTCAGAGGGTTCAGCAACAACACGCAGTCTTTACCCAGAATCCCTTTCATGAGGAGCGCTGGACCGGACTACAACCCGGCAGCAGGACCACTATCTGCTCCTTTGGGAGAGGAGGAACAGAAGGAGCACCGCCTGAGACCTCTAAAAGTACCGGTGTGATGTTTCTGACCAAACTGTCAGAAACAGACTCCATGAGGGGGGGCGTTTTGGACCCACCCTGCTCCAGTGGAACCTGTTCTCCCGGCCCAGTTCTGTGTCGCGGGATCGTTGTTCACCAGCTGATACGAATAAAGATTTTTGAACTTGGATATTTGTTTCATTGAGACTCGATGTGAGATTTAAGTATTTGTTTGTTGAGCCGTGATTACTTTTACTGTTTATGGTGTTGAGTGTGTTCTGTTAACCCACTGATGCTGATGTGACCCGGATCACATCCAATGAGAACCTCCGAGGAATTTCACCGTCAAAAGGGAGGAGAGGGAAGTGGGCTGAGGGTGGGGTCAACGTCACCACACAGGAATCTGACCCCCACTCACCCACTCACACACACACACACTGAGTGGGAGTCAGAGGGCTGTCGGTGTTTAGTCTACTGTAAACACACACTTCACACACACACACACACACACACACACACACACACACGTCCACAATGAGAGGAAAGTGGAGTTTGCGTCTCCGTCTTATCGGACGCATCATAACAAAAACACTCGGAACCGATGCAGACTGGCTGACGCCGGCCGATGGTTGTGTGCGTTTATATAAGATGTTCAGGATGGGATGTCGTGTTTACCCACTATCTAATGATTCTGAGAGCAGACACCAGTGCATGATGGGAAATCAAGTTCTTATAATCTGTGCTAAAGTCTCAACCAAAGTCGCATATTTGAGCAGTTTTAGGATCTTTGTGTGTCCGGCACACGTGTAAAAACTGAATGACAACATGAAGATCGATCTGATATATTTTATGTCTTTTAGTAGATGAAGGGATTCACAAAAAAAATTAATTGTTAAGTTAATTGCAAAAAAAAAAAACAGGGCAAAGAAGTTGCCCTGTCTGAAATAATTGGAAATCCGTCAAATCAGAACTAAGCCCCGCCCCCCCCTCTCTTGAGAAATGTCCACTGGCACCATCCTGATATTAGCCTGACATGCTAACCAACGTTTGACATCCCAGCTTAAAAGCTGATCTTAGCCATGACAGCATAAATAAGCTAACATTAGAAATGACAGTTAAAATTATCTAATTTGAGCAATGACAGCTTAAGATAGCTTAAATTAGCTTAAGTTAGCTAACATTAGTCACGAACACTGAACGAAGCAGAGAGTATCTCTGACAGCTTACACTAGCTAATGTTAGCAATGACAGCAAAATTCGCTGACATTAGCCATGACAACTTAAATGAGCTAGCCTCGGCAAAGTCAGCTGAAAGTAGCTAATGGTAACTCCAACATCTAATGCTAGTTATTACTAGCTGTTACAAACTCACATTACCTAATATTATCTATGAAAGATGAATTTAGTTCATGCTAGATATGACAACGTTAGCTATGACATCTGAAACAAGCTAAAATTGCCTAAGAATGCCGAAATTAGCTAGTGATTGCTAAGACGTTGATATTAGTTAATGTTAGCTATGACAGCTAAAAGTAGCTAGTGATCACTAACACGGCTGATATTAATTGATGTCGGCTATGACAGCTAAAATTAGCTTTGGGTAGCTAGGACTGCTTTAAGTAGCTAACATTAGCAATGATAGCTGAAAATAGCTTATGTTAGCCATGACAGCTCAATTAAGCTAACAGTAGCTAAGAGCTGAAATTCGCTATTACAACTAAAATAAGCTAGCTTTGACGTTAGTAAGTGTTAGCTATGATAGCAGAGGTTTGCAAACATTTACTCTCACCGTTGCAATTAGGCAATTAATTTTTCCATCCATGTTCATGAAATGATTATGTACTTTGACTAAGCTAGGCTAAGATTCCCCTTTTTTTTCTCCAGTCTTTTTTCAAAGCTAAGCTAAATGCTACGAAGCTCTGGAACTGACCGCTGGCAGCAGGCAGCAGCAGGAAACACAGACACACGGCTAACGAAGCTCCACGCACGGTGGCCATGTTGGATTCAGGTCACGGGTTCGAGCGCCTGCAGATGTTACACACTGGCCAGCATCACTGATCGGGGGTCACATGATCCTGAAGGTCACAGACGGCGAACATCTCGTCTCCTGGAGAAGATAACAAACCGAAAGAATACGCGGTTACCTTTTTATTAAAGGAAAATATCACATTCTTACAAGGAGAAAGAATAATCTCAGAACACAGGGGGGGTTTCAGTCGACACCTTCAACCAGGGTTTGAGAGATGAGATAACAAGTGATAAAATAGTTTATGCATCTGTATAAGTTTAGATCCGATTAGATAGATAACGTAGGATGAAATAAACTAAGACCAGATGAGAGAGGATGAGAAAAGATTAGATGACAGGAGTTACAATGAAATAAGATAAGGTCAGATGAGACCGGATCAAATAAGCTGAGATGAGGTAAAACAAGATAAAATGAGATTACAGTATGAGATAAGATGAGTTAAGATTATATGAGTTGAGCTTAAGTGGGATAATATTGTATGAAATGACACGAGTTAAGCTAGTATAAGATCACATGATATATATTCAGATGTGTCGGTGAGAAAAGGACAGAAGATAATAAAATACAGGATCGTTTATGATGAGATAGAATAAAATAGGTGAAGACGATTTGAGGTCAGGTATAACGGGGGGAATGTTCTAAAACCAGATCATATGAGACGAGTTAACTTAAGATAAGATAAGATGGGATGAGATCAGATCAGATCACATGAGGAAAGTTAAGATGAGGTGAGAAAAGATAAGATATATATGAAGATGAGAATATATTGTATAAATTCAGACAGTAGGAGACAAGATATGATGGGATGATGATGAAGATATAAATCCCCACGGTGAGAAAAAGTCAGAATGAGATGAACGAATCTTCAAACCCACTGATTTCAGTTAATGACATTTACTTTTATTATTATATGATGTATTGCTTTTTTTTTTGTTGTCCCACTGCTGTAACAATAAGACACACGTGTCTCTAAAACGACCACTAGGGGTCTCACTCCAGCACCGGGCCCCACAATCCAACACCTGATCCAGAATCCACATCTGGACCCACCTCAGATTGTGTCCACATCCGTCTCAGGTGCCACCTGACATCCCACCAAAACGCGTTTGGAGCTTTATGGTCCTAGTAACATTTAAGCCATAACATTATGACCAGGTAAAAGATGCCTCTGTTAAATCATAAATAATATAATATTAACAAAAAAAAAAAATAGTTGTAGTAGTGTTACATTTATGCAAAAAATAAAATTAAAATACTTATACCTGAATTTAGTTTGATTATCTGGGCCTTGGTCGACGTGTGTAATATAAAACAGACGTGAATATTAATGTAGTGAACCGTTAATACGCTTCTGATTGGTCCGCTGACCTCCTCCCTCTCTGTGACCTTCACGTGTCACACACCTGCAGGCACGTCACGCGCTGCTATCGGTCAGATTCGACGATCGATCAGCGGATGTTCGTTCCCGGGTTCGGCTTACCCCTCAGAAGAACGTCGGAGCAGATGATGATGGGAGTGGCTCAGGCGCACATCGGTCAGTCTCACCGGTGAGGAAGAGTCCGGTGTCTGCAGGAGGAGATGAAGGAGGCCAGGCTATCCGCGGGTCCGGGTTTGATGAGGTCCTCCTCAGTTTGGTTCGGTTGGGCTTAGTTCACCCCGGGTCGGTCCGCCCGGATGTGGTTCAGCAGCCGATCCTTCTGTCAGAAATTACGCAGAAATGAAGCTGCGCTTCCTCCGTCTGCGGTCACATCCAGACTCCCTATCAGCACAGAGGACGACACACTGAGCTTCCGCACGGGACTTTCAAAATAAAAGCTCAGCTGCTCAATGTTCGCGTCATGCTTTTAATCATTACGGCCTTTACAAAAATACATTCTTTTTTTATTCATTATTTGATTTAAAAAACCTCCTCCTCTTCATTATATATTATATACTGTTTTTTTTAGTCATAAAATTTCAACTTCATTTTCTCCAATGTTTTAATTCCTTTCTTGAAATGAATTTTATTTTTTATTTTATTAAGTAGATGCCTTTATTTTTTCGGGGTGTTTGGTAGGTTTGTCGTAAAGTCCTCAGAATTATTCCAGGTTATTTAATGTGCCGGGAAATGTCTTTGCTTCAGGGTCAATGACAGATTATTAAATGTATGAATTATCACGTATCAGATCCGATGACGTCATTGGCAAAAACAAATTTGCCCAATTAATTCCAAAAGCTACCATTTTATTTTGAAAGTAAGTCAACCCCACTTCCTGTCTGGCTACCTTGACAACCTAAAGAGAGAAAGAGAGCGAGAGAGAGAGCGAGAGAGAGAGAGAGAGAGAGAGGCCTCTTAAAGACGAAGAGACAGAAAATGTCACAGTGACATGCAATGATGTTCAAAAAATGCAAAACCACAAGGAGAAAAAAAGGAGAGACTCTGAGACTCAAAAGCAACACGATTACGTAAAAAGATGCTGAAAGAACAAACGAGAGACTCAAAAAGGTTCAAAAATAACATAAAGGGATAAAAATAAACATCGATGAGATGCAGGTTGAATAGGAAAAAAAAGATCTCAGAGATTCAAAATGAGTCGAAAGACAGATTAAAATATAAAAACAAAAAGATACAAATGAATGTCGACGTAAAGATAAACGAAATTGAGATTTTAGAAAATCCCATGTAGACTGAAAACAACTAAACCCAGAGATACAAATCAAAGTGGGAGAGAAAAACTTTACGCAGAAACTCAGAGATTCAAAGATACAACGAGATTCCTGGGATTTAATAATGGAAAAGAGACGGAAAACAATCTTAAAGATGTTAAAGGCGACAAGAAGAAGATGCAAATCAACGTCTGAAGAGACACAAACGGATATCAGACACTCACAGCAACAACAAAGAGACACAAAACAAGACAAGAAGAGACAGAAAGAGACGACGTTAAAGAGATTCAACAAGGAGAAGACGCTACAAGTCAACATATAGAAAATGACAAGACACAAAAAAGACCTTCTAAGACCAGGGACCACCTAAGAGACGCAAGAGGACGAGGAAGAGACACAAAAAGACACAAAATGACATCAAAACGTTACTAAACACCACAAATCAGAATGTGACGTCATAGAAAGACAAAACGGAAAAGAAGACATAGGAAGAGATGCAAATTAATGTTAAAGAGACACAAAATGAAAGGAGACTAAAGGAGACTGAAGGAGACTGAAGGAGACTGAAGGAGACTGAAGGAGACTGAAGGAGATCTCGGAGATTCAAAAGGACGACCGAGATGCAAAACAGCCGCTAAGAAATGCGAGATGATGTCAAAGAGATGAAAATCAACCAAAGACTAGAAATGTAAACGACAACAGAAACAGAGGGGAAGAGCTCAGAGACAAAGATACGAAAACTGGGAGACACAGAACTGAGAGACACAGAACGGCCACAAAGAGACAAACGATGACATGACAGAGATGCAAAAAAATGAAGAGGATTAAAGTCAAACAGACGTAGAAAAAAGAAAAAAAAAGGGAGACAAAAATGTGGGGACAAGGATGAAGACAGGATGTGACCACAAAGACACACAGAACTACAAAGAAGAACCTCAAGGAGAGACAGGAAGTAACGACAAAGAGACGATAAACAACAACAGAGACGAGAAACAACAACAGAGAGACGAGAAACAACAACAGAGAGACGAGAAACAACAAAGAGACGAAAGATGATGAAGAGGAGATGAGGTGAAATGAACCAGTTTGTGGTGTTATTATGGTCTGTCAGTCTGGATACATTCATCTGTATATCGGACCCTGATGCTGCTCTGGACCCGACAGAGAGAGTTCTATAAGTCCTGGGTGGTTCTGTTGGTCCCCTCTGAGTGATGGCGTCCTCTGCTGGTGCCCCTGAGTTACTACACACGTGGATATGGATCTCAATTCAATTCAATTAAAACAAATACAAATAACTTATATAAAATTTAATTCAATTTAATCAAAATGAAACAAAATGAAAGAAACATTAAATTAAATTAAATTAAATTAAATTAAATTAAAACAAATAAAAATAAATAATATAAAATTCTATTTAATTTAATTTAATTTAATCAAAATGAAACAAAATCAAATAAAAGGTTATTAAATTAAATTAAATTAAATAGATATACTTATAAGATATCAAGTCATGGAGTTAGAAAAACAAAAAGAGAAATACAGTAGAATAGGAATTAAATGCACTTCCAAAAAATAAGATATATAAAGAATAAAAGAGATTAAATAAAGATAAAATCAAACGAAATTGTTTTTAAAAAAATGAAGGATATAAACGTGTTTATTAATATATTATTCCTTCTTTCTCTTTCTATCAGGTTCAAAGTCAAGGTTTTTCGAAGGGGGCCCTAAAATGAGTCGGTCCGCCCCTGAACTCCTCCTCTTCCTCCTCCTGCAGCTCTGTCAGGCAGAAAAGGGAGGAGAGGAGGAACCACCAGCAGCAGCAGCAGGAGGAGGAGGAGGAGGAGAGGGAGGAGGAGGAGGAGGAGGAGGAGGAGGAGGAGATGTGTGATGAATGCTGTGATTCTTCAGGTGAACAGAACCTCCTCAGTTTCTTCACAGAAGACCAACATCCAGTCCGGTGAGTTTCTGCTTCCTTCACTCGAACCATCCGAACCTTTTTTTTATCACAATTGTTTGTAAAATCTCCTCATTTAACACTCAAATAGTTTCTAGAGTTTTTACTTTACTCATAACTGATCACGAGGGCGGAGCTTGAATAGAGCCACGAGGCTCGCGCCGGTTCACCCGCCTCTCACAACAAACACGAGTCCGTGGATCCAATTAATCCGGATTAATGTGAGGGTCAAAGAGACGGACGGATCCGGAATAAACTCTTTATACCCTAAAACCTAAAGTTATACATGAAATAATAATAATAATAACTTTAAATCATAATTTGCTCTAAACTTAAAATCTGATTTTATTATATTATAGTATATTATTATCATCAATGTGTGAACCTGGACTGTTTCTCTGTGTGAACCTGGACTGTTTCTCTGTGTGAACCTGGACTGTTTCTCTGTGTGAACCTGGACTGTTTCTCTGTGTGAACCTGGACTGTTTGACTGTGTGAACCTGGACTGTTTCACTGTGTGAACCTGGACTGTTTGACTGTGTGAACCTGGACTGTTTGACTGTGTGAGCCTGGACTGTTTCACTGTGTGAACCTGGACTGTTTTACTGTGTGAACCTGGACTGTTTCACTGTATGAACCTGGACTGTTTCTCTGTATGAACCTGGACTGTTTCTCTGTGTGAACCTGGACTGTTTCACTGTGTGAACCTGGACTGTTTTACTGTGTGAACCTGGACTGTTTCACTGTATGAACCTGGACTGTTTCACTGTATGAACCTGGACTGTTTCCCTGTATGAACCTGGACTGTTTCACTGTGTGAACCTGGACTGTTTGACTGTGTGAACCTGGACTGTTTGACTGTGTGAGCCTGGACTGTTTCACAGTGTGAACCTGGACTGTTTCACTGTGTGAACCTGGACTGTTTGACTGTGTGAACCTGGACTGTTTCTCTGTGTGAACCTGGACTGTTTCACTGTGTGAACCTGGACTGTTTCTCTGTGTGAACCTGGACTGTTTCTCTGTGTGAACCTGGACTGTTTGACTGTGTGAACCTGGACTGTTTCACTGTGTGAACCTGGACTGT
>JBBDHG010000201.1:980000-1005000 GCA_037951165.1 Lophius americanus | reverse complement strand
TGCCTCCTCGAATAGGGGGAATCCAAAATATGACTTTTTGGGGGACTATTGAAGCATTTCTGGATCATAAGGATAAAACGTCTTCCTACTGTTTGTCCGCCGGAAACCAGAAACATCAGGATTGGGCTCGCTTAAACTCAGGAGGTTGCCGGTTCAACGGCCGGCCCCAGCCTTCCACTCAAACATGACCTCAGAGAACTATTATGCGACTGTTTGACTCGCTCCCTAAAATAAGACGTTTTTGTTTGTCTTGTTTCTTGAAGTCTTGCGTCAGCGTCTCCGCTCGCGTCTTCCCGCCTTCAGTCACCCGCTGCACAAACAAAGTTGTTGTTTTTTCCCTCTGATCTGATTTGAATTCGGAGCCAAACGTTGAAAATCCTTCCATCGGCTGGTTTCCTAATGCCGTAATGTTTCTCCACCTGCAGAGGATTCTGGGAAGAAGAAGTTCGCCCTACCGTCCGCCGTGAAAACAGGGTGAGTTTCTTCTCTCCGCCACGTTAATCTGAGGAGTCCTGACTCCTCCTCTGGAGATCCTACCTCTGTATAATCAATGGATTCATGTGACGTTATCTGGTGGTGGAAAGTAACTAAGTACATTTACTCAAGTACCTTTTCACATACTTGTACTCCAGAGGTTTATTTTCCTAACAGCAGCCAACTAACCAATCCACCGACTCAGCAACTATCCAACTAACCAACCAACCAAAAAACAAATTATCCAACCAACTAACCAATTGACCAACCAACCAACTAACCAACCAACCAACCAAAAAAAACCTATCCAACCAACCAACCAACCAACCAATCGACCAACTAAAAGAATCAACCAAACAATTTACCAACCAACCACTCAACCAACCAATTGACCAGTACACCAACCAACCAACCAACTTACCAACCAACTAACCAACCAAAGAAACCAAACAACTAATCAACCAAAGAAACTACCCAACTAACCAACCAAAGAAACCAACCAACTAACCAATCAACCAACAATCCAACCAAACAAAAAACAAACTATCGAACCAACCAACCACTCAACCAACCAACTAACCAACAAACCAAAAAAACAAAGTATCCAACCAACCAATAAATAACCCAAAAAGTTTCAAGGGCTTTTTATTTTTGGGAGGAAACAGGAAGTGATACCGACCACATTAAGAACAGGACGCAGGTCTTTATGAACCATCCGGTACCTGAACCAGCAGAACCAAAACTTCTCGCACTGGTCTAAAGAGATAATTCCTAACCCTCGCTGAACTCAGTTTCCCATAATTCCAGGTGTCGCTCCTCAGTACAGGCGATGGACATCCGGTCGACTATTTGGGGAGAGAGTCCGCCAAAATTTGTCACAAAACCGAGCCGAGTCTCCGCCAAGCTGGGACAGACCGGGAAGTTCTCCGCCAAGGCGACGGGACGCCCGCAGCCCCGGGTCACATGGTACAAGGTGGGAGGAGCTTCGCCGACACGTTCAACCAATCAGACATCATTGTCGCCGAAACAAGAAAAATTCTGCGTATTTCTGATTCTGTGAACCTGGTCAAAATCCTGATTTTTCCCATAAAAACTCTAGAATGACGTGAACTTTGTGGTATTTCTATCGAATTTGTAATTAATTGATTGTTTCGTTTTATAGTGTTACGGTAAAATAACGATGTTAGATAGATAAAATCACAGATTATTTCTGGGATGTAATTCAGGCGAGGCTTGACTTAAATGCAGAGAAACCACATTTTGCTAAGTTGTACTGCCAACAAATAAAGCCTTCGTCTTCTTCAAACAACCTTTGAGGAGAACGTCGGACTCCGATGGCACAGCGGTGGATCGTGCGTCTGTATATTTTTCCTAACTTGCGTCATTCTAAAAGGGTCCAGCCGTCAGAAAAGTCCCAGAACCACTGGTCAAGGGTGTGGAAAGCTGTGATCCAGTTAGACACTGGACACACACTCTGTCAGATCACAGACCAGCACCGTCTTAGTGATTCTGGTGCGGTGCTGCCCCCTGCTGGAGGAGACCGGTACTGATGGGACCGGTTCGCGTTGAGCTGACATACAGGATTGTCCTTCAAAGACTTTGATCCGGGTTTGAATCCCGCTGTGGTTGAACCGGGAGTTTCGGATGAGAACTTTTGGAACCAGAACGGAGAATATCAAATAGAATGATTGATAAAATCTCTCTCCGTCCCTCTCAGGGGGAGGCGGAGCTTTACCCTGGTGGGCGGGTACATATGTACGAGCGCTCTGGTCTTCACTTCCTGGAGATACAGGAAGTGCAGGCGGAGGACGCCGGAAGTTACACATGTTTGGTCACCAACAGCGCCGGATCGGCGACGGCCGCTGCCACGCTCAGCATCCGGGGTGAGACGACCAATCAGATGTGATGAGGGGGGGGCGGGATGATGTCATCATTAACATCTCAAAGTGTCCGTTTGTCTCCTCAGGTGCTCCAGAAGACTCGTCCAGGTGAGTCACCAGTTTTAAAGTACAAACATTAGAACCGCTGAAAGGTGACGTCAGGTAACAGTGATTATTAAAACAGATTTAACACATTTAAAGTTTCCCCCTCCTGCAGGACCGCCCCCCCAGACCAGACCTCACAATCCAGCAGGGCCGCTCGCACTCCTCCCATGGATCCAAGTTCTCCCCGCTCTCAGGCTGAGGAGGTGCAACAGAACCTCCCTCCTGAACCGGCAACCTCCTGGAGGAGCAGACCTCCTGTGCATCTCCCTCCTGTGGCCGAGAGGAGAAGTGCAGCTGTTCAGGTCAGATAATAACATAATAAAGTTTTTTTTTTTTTCATTCTGATTTTCTTAAATCGCATCAATTTTGGAAAAAGTCTGTTTATAGGGAGAATTTTTCTTAACTTGTCATTATAACTTCACCCCAACTATAATATGTCATCAATTTACTGTGTGAAGAAGATTTATCCTCTTAGCATGTTAAGGACAAAAATGTCTCCATTTAAAAAAATTTTTGTCAGACTTTCATTCTGGAATTTTGGCGTCAAAATTTTAAGATATTTATATATATATATATATTTATAAGATAAAGACGTCCTGATTTTGAGATTTCCTGTCATCTGTCTGTCTCTCCGTCTGTGTGTCTGTCTCTCCTACTGTGTCTGTCTGACTGTCTGTCTGTCTGTCTGCAGGTCCAGTCCGCTCCCAGTCCTGTTTCCGTTCACACCAGTCCAGTCCAGCAGGAACTGTGCGGCCCAGATATCAGCAGGTACCGGATGAAATCAAACGGCTAATCATAGCTAACCAATGCTAAGCTATGCTACGGGCTAACCGGTGCTGGTTAGCAGTGAAGGTCTGGAGGGAGAGGATGGGGCCTCAGGAGAAATCATCTGAAATGAATCTAGAATTTTTATTTGAAAAAAGTAAATGAAATAAACAAATTAAAATTTATTTTCTTTTTTTTGTTGTTGATAAAATCTTTCGATATTTCATAAAATATTTTTTTATGGGATCTGAAAAGCAGGAATGTTTTATGTTCACATACAATAAATAAATAACTGTGAAAAATATAATTAAATAAATAGATATATTTGGTATTTTCTTGGTATATTCTAACAATTCTTTGTAATTCTTTTTATTTTTAAATAATATTTGTCAATAAACGAAATGACAGCAGATTTTCAAGTAATAAAATATAATCAAATAAAATATACAAATGTTCTGAATTTAAAACATGCAACAAATAAGATGCAGATAAATGCAAATTAATAAAATTAATAAAGATTAAAAATAAATTCTTAAATTAATACATTCAATAAAAACAAAAATCAAATAGATTTATGTTTAAAATACACTTTTATTATATCTTTAATCTACAACAAATTCAAAATCCATATTAAATCAAATAGTTTTGAAATAGTATGAGGTAAAATTTTCTATAGCAAATAAATAAATAAAACTTTAATAGAACCAATATATATATATATATATATATATATAATATATATATATATATATATATATATATATATATATTTATTTATTTATTTATTTATTATTTCAGGGCGAGGAGGTCAGCGTCGGGGTTCAACCTGCGGTTTGAGGCCGTTCCTCTGGACCAGGAGGCGGCAGAAGGAGCTCGGGTCTCCTTCACCTGCCAGGGTAACTAAAAGAACATAAAAGAATCCAACAGTTTGTCCGTTTGTTGTCGGTCCTCTAAAACTCTCACCTGCCGTCAGTCTCGTCTGCTGCCGTTGCCACGGTGACATGGCTGAAGGGCGGGACACCTGTGAGGGCGGGACCAGGTGTGCATCAGCGAAAGGACGGCCCCCGTCTGACGCTCACCATGGAGAGGGTGAAACAGGTGAACCAGGGGACCTACAGGTGTCACCTGATCGCTGCTGATGGACAGATGGTTGACTCAGCAACATGGACACTCTACGTAAACAGTAAGCCCCGCCCCTCTTACTCTAAAAAAATATTTTTTCCATTTTAATTTCCAACACATCCAGTTTCTTGTCGATTAAAATAAATGTTTATACGTTTGATTTGAAATGAAAATGAAAATTTAACTCCAAGGGTAATAAATAGAATGTACAGCAGGTGGCAGAAGAGGTTCATGATATCATCGCTCAGCCAACAGGAAGCACTTTCTGAAAGATGAAATTAGGACCTTCGTACACAGTAAAGTGGTTTCCAACATAGGGGTCGAGGCCCAAAAAAGGGTCACCATTACAAAGGAGTTGACTTGTCCTGAAATATTAGCAATCACTTTATCCTCAAGTTTGATTGGCCCTCTTTCCACGGAGAGGAGGGACCTTAGTTAGACTTATTCATGGTGGATCTCATAGATGCTAAGCTATTGCTATCCGGACGTACTTGTGTTCATGTAGTTTATGCTAACCCTATGAATGATGGACGCATTAACGGATGGCAAAAGTGTCCGAGCGGTTTTGGTGTGGCTAACATTAGCTAACATTAAGTTAGTAAGCTAGGCTATGTTGTGTGGAAAACCTTCCAGAAATGCTATCATCGGGGTCAACATCATTCTAGGTGATGCTATCTTTAGTACCGGAAATATTTGGGTAGCATTAGTTTGGTTAACGTTACATAACAATAAGCTAGTGAGCAAAGCTGAGTTATATTTTCAACCTACCAGTAATGCTAATGTTAGCTTCAATGCCAGCCAAAAATAATATTAGCAGCAGAACTACAGTTTTATTAGTTTTGCTAACCTTAGCTGACAATTTTGCTAACCAGCAAGGCTTTGGTATTTAGAAAATGCTAACCTTAGCTTCAACATCGTTTGAAGTAATAACAATGTTTCAAGCAAACTTATCCAAGTAGCACAGTATTAATTTAGCTAATATTAGCTTGCGTTAAGTTAGTTATCAAGGATGTGTTTTGTTGTAAATTTATGCCAATAAAAATGCCAATGCTAGCTTCAAAATGATCAGAAGCCATGCTAGCATTATTGGAAGAAGTTATAGAATTGTATAAGTTTAGCTAATGCAACCTAATGTTAAGTGAGTCTTGTGCTAAACGTACCATGTTGTTGCCAACAGTATCCACAGTAACGTTATATCAGTTAGTACAAATATATTATAATTAAGAGGTATTAGCTTGGATAATGCTAGCGGATGTTAAAGCCTTGAGCATGCCCATTTTCTGTGCTAAACTTACAAAAAATTCTAGCTTTAGCTTGGTCATAATCTGAAGTAATGCACAAGACTCTGCGGGCATAATTTGCTAATGTTAGTTAACATTAAGCTACTGAGCAAGACTGAATTTTGTTTCAATTTACCACTAATGCTAATATTAGTTTCAACATAATCAGAGGTATTGATATCGTTTTAATCAAAAGTATCCAAAAATGTATCCAAAAATGTTTAGCACAAGCAGTGACTTGTGCTAAACTTACCAGAAATGCTCATGTTAGCATCAACATAATTTGAAGTAGAGATAACATTAAAAGCAAAAGTATTCGAGTGGTATTATTCAGGCTAATATTAGCTAACATTAATGTAGTTAGCAAGACAGTGCTGTTATGTAATTTTACCATAAATGCTAACATTAGCTCCAATACGCGAATAACAACTAACATAGGCTTCAACATCCTAAAATTGCTAATGTTAGCTTTTTCCTAATCTGAAGTATTACTGATGTTAAAAGCTGAAAACGGATTATGACAAATGCTAATGTTAGCTTCAACGTCATCTGAAGTAATATCAACATTTCAAGCAGAAATATCCAATTGGCAATAGTTTGGTTTAGCTTATCTGATGGTATGCTAGTTAGCATGACTGCATTATGTTAAAAACATCCCAGAAATTCTAGCTTCAACATCTGAACAAGTGCCAACATTACAAGAAGTGTCCACATGGTATTATTTTCGCTAAAACAACCTAATGCTAAGCTAGTCATTGAGGCTGGGTTTGTGTGAATCTTACCTGGAATGCTAACATTAGCATCAATATTTTCTGAAGCAGCGTTAAAAGTATGAAAATGTTTTTATCAGCCCTCCTTTTTTTTTGGCATGTTTAGGCTTTTAAACTGGTTTGAATCAGAATCTTCGGCTCGATGTAAACGCAGATTCTGCCAAAACAAACCAAAAAGACGTGAAGAAGAATCACCGGAAAAAACCGGCTGATCTAGAAACAGAGGAGAGAGGGGGGGGAGAGAGAGAGAGAGAGAGAGGCTCTCTGCTGTCGCACGGCCGTTAAACAAATATGAGAGCTGAAAACCATATAAAGACAAAACATGTTGAAGTGTGCAACTCTCTCACACACACACACACAGACACACACACACACACACACACACACACGCAGACACGCACACACACACACACTGACGCTGACCCAAGAAGGGCATCAGCGGGGGAATCCACCCCGACTGTAAACTCTTGAACTGTTTCCAAGGAAATCAATTCTCATGTTGGTCTGCGGAGCCGGTTTATCCAAGCCGACAGTGAATGCATCGTCTGACAATCACCAAAGCTTTATTAGGAGAATCAAAAATCCTCCCGCAGCAGAATTTCCCCGCCTGAATGCACAGAGAGGGGTTTGAGGAGATTCCCACAGAGACACCCACTCGGCCCACCACCACTCCGATATCCTTCTGTGGACATTAAAGCCCGCTGAGTTTGTTCACGTCACAGGAGTTCATCTGGGCGGGATGACGAAGATGTGCTGAAGGTGCAGAATGTGAATATTGAACATCCTTCATTTTAAATAAATTAGGTTTATGCAAATGTTCGGAGAATAAATAAAACAAACTATTGATTGAGTATTAATTATATTCATAACCCTTTGAGAATATAATTAATACAAACAAATACCTAACCAGCCAATCAACCAAACAACCAACCAGTCAACCAAACAACCAGCCAGCAAGTCAGCCAACTAACCAACCAACCAAACAACCAACCAACCAGTCAACCAAACAACCAACCAACCAGTCAACCAAACAACCAACCAACCAAACAACCAACCAGTCAACCAAACAACCAGCCAGCAAGTCAGCCAACTAACCAACCAGTCAACCAAACAACCAACCATTCAACCAACCAACCAACCAACCAGTCAACCAAACAACCAACCATTCAACCAAACAACCAACCAACCAGTCAACCAAACAACCAACCAACCAGTCAACCAAACAACCAACCAACCAAACAACCAACCAGTCAACCAAACAACCAGCCAGCAAGTCAGCCAACTAACCAACCAGTCAACCAAACAACCAACCATTCAACCAACCAACCAACCAACCAGTCAACCAAACAACCAACCATTCAACCAAACAACCAACCAACCAGTCAACCAAACAACCAACCAACCAGTCAACCAAACAACCAACCAACCAGTCAACCAAACAACCAGCCAACAAGTCAACCAACTAACCAACCAGTCAACCAAACAACCAACCAAACAACCAACAAACCAGTCAACAACTAACCAACCAACCAAGATATTGGGCTCTTGTTGGTGTTAACAATATGTACACTTTCTATCACCTTGAGGAGATCATCAGAACACTGAGCACACCGTCGTGATGACATCATGATGATGTCACTAGAGTTGGATCGTACCACTGGAGCCCCGCTGCTACATGCTGAGATTCTGGTCATGTTGGTTCGTCCTCACCCTCTCCTCAAAGAGCTCCCTTTAATCCAGTTCCAGAATGGAGCAGTGAACTTTGACCTGCGGTCTGGTCATGCAGTTTGTTCTCTTTCTCTGATTGGACGCTGTGAATAAAACGAGTCATGTGATTGACAGCAGAGATGCTTAAATGTGACTGGCTGACCCTGTATGCTAAATAGCAAAGACTGGGTGTCCACATACTTTTGGCCGTATGCAGGAGCTGGAGTAGAGGATGAATGAGAGGAAGAGTGTGTGTGTGTGTGTGTGTGTGTGTGTGTGCGTGTGTGCGTGTGTGTGTGTGTGTGTGTGTATAGTCTTCCTCCTTTTCCATATATGGACACCTGAACTTGTTGATAGATAACTCAGCCATGTTAGCTTGTAGGAGAGGCTAATATTCATGTTAGCCTGTGTGAGGAGCTAATATTTATATTAGCCTGTAGGAGAAGCTTATATTCATGTTAGCCTGCAGGATAGCTAATATTCATGTTAGCATGAAGCGAAGATAATATTCATGTTAGCCAGTAGGAGGAGCTAATATTCCTGTTAGCCTGCAGGATAGCTAATATTCATGTTAGCCTGCAGGAAAGCTAATATTCATGTTAGCATGAAGCGAAGATAACATACCTGTTAGCCAGCAGGAGAGGCAAACGTTCATTAAATCATTCATTCATTCATTCATTCATTCATTATCTGTAAAAGCTCATCATGTTCAGCGGGGACATTTTTTATCAGTCAACGTTGGACGTCATGCAAATTGTGATCTTTGGTTGTCTTGCAGGTACATTACAGACTCAAAGGTCAAAGGTCAGAGCGGTCGGCGGGGCTCCACGTTTCATCAGCCGCCTCGCCGACCTGAAGGTGATGGACGGCAGCAGAGTCACCATGACGGTGGAGCTGACCGGTACGACCGCCGTGCGTGTGTGTGTGTGTGTGTGTGCGTGTGTGTGTGTGTGTGTGCGTGTGTGTGTGTGTGTGTGGGCTGTGGTATTTCCTGTCCGATCTCCCGGGACATTGAGGAGATCAGGACCGATTCACTCCTGGTCTCTTCCTCTTCGTGGTCATGTTCTGCTCCGCTTTGAATTCTGCTGAGCAGCCATGATGAACGCGAACCGTAGCTTTAGGCTCCATATTATTAACCCAGCAGTGTGTGTGTGTGTGTGTGTGTGTGTGTGTGTGTGTGTTTATGTGTGTGTGTGTGCGCATGCGCGCGTGTGTTTGGGTTGCATAATGATTTTCCATAGAGGGTTTTCACCATATAAGCTTTGGAGGACGAGGTCCGCTGGTACCTGAGAGCCTCGCTGCCCTGGAGGAAGATTTATGGTCACACTAATTAGAACCTGAGCTCCAAGCAGACGCCGCAGCAACGCAAGGAGAGCTTCTATATTATCCTCCATCGCCTTTAATCGCCTTTTTTGGGTCTTTATCATGCTTCAAAACTCATGGTACTCTGCAAACCTGTCAGTCGGGGTCAAAGATTTCGTATTTTATGGGTTTCTGCAAAGAGGGTGGAAAAATGGCCCCACAGCGCCACCTAGAAATGTTCAAAAAAAAATGTTATTACTATGTTATTACATAGAAGTATGGAATTTTATCAAATCAGGATCTACCAAAAAGTCTCTTGATGCTATGACACACATTTAATTAGACATTTTTGAATTGAATCTGCTATTTTGGGGTGTTTTTTCTGTTTTTTTACGGTTTCCGGGATTTGTGTTTTGACAAACTTGTCTGAAAGGAAAAAAAATGTTTTGTCTGATATGTAAAGACAATAAGGATTAAAAGTTATGAAAAGCCTGAGTTTTTTTGATGAACGCTCTTCACCGTGAAACATGAAACTGTCATAACTCCACTGTCATTGGTTCAATCTGTCCCGAACTTCGTATTTTGGATCAGAATCCCAAACTGAAGACGCCGGAACGAATGTAAAAAAAAAAAAAAAAAAAAAAAAAAGCTTTTGTCAAAGCGCCTTCGAAAGGCAACAGGAAGTGGAGTGTTTATAGTTGGATGAGCTGCTGGTAGCCGAATCGCCCCGCTGGCTTCAGATTGGTTAGATGAGCCGTAACAAGTTGATGCTTTGTTGTTGAGGATGTGAGTTTTTCCTCCAAAGACGTGGCCGCGTTGGCACGCCAAATATCTTAGCGTTACATTAGGGCTCCACAGCGCCCACCAGTATATTTGTAAAAAGCAACCCCGCCGTGTGTTTCGCCTAGAAATTTCAATCTCGCTGAACGGGAATCTTATTATGAGCTACGACGAAGATCTTGGAGCCATTATCTAAAGTAAACAACATCGGCTTTGCTCAAAAGCGACGCAGGAATTCCACAAGTCAACATGAAATCTGGTTAAAATGATCTCAAAGCCTTGAGGATGAAGAGTTGTTAACGGATGTTCTTCAGTAACTTGCTGGTTAGTTTGGTCCTTCAGGCCTCAGATACACTCACACTCCGCTGATGCTGATTGGCTGATTCGACCTCCATACATATCGCTGCTCGGCTCTGATTGGTACATTCAGGTTCAGCTAGTTTTCTGGAGTTCAGAGCCTAAACACGACTCTTGATTGAAATGATCTGATGGTGGTCTTCAGGTGACCCCTCTCCAGAGGTGGTGTGGCTCCATGATGGGCACGAGGTCCTGGAGTCGGAGGACTTCCACCTCATCAGGAAGGAGAACCGCTGGACTCTGCTGATCCAGGAGGTCTTCCCCGAGGACAACGGGACCTACAGCTGCCGGGCGTGGAACGGGTATGGAGAAGACCAGACCCAGTGCCGGCTCACCGTGGAGGGTAACCCTAAACCTAACTCTAACTGCTAACAACCGCTTAGAGAAGCTAACGCTGTTAGCCGCTGGAGCTAACACTACTGTTAGCTCCTCAGAGAAGCTAATGCTGATGTTAGCTTCCATGTTACCATGGAAACAGATCTGTTTGGTTGGACCGTTGTCAGGGGTTTCATACGCGTGTCTCTGTTTTTGGGTCAGAACCTCAGGAGGGGGTCCAACCATGGTTCATCACCAAACCCAAACCGGTCAGTGGCATTGTGGGTCAGCACGTCCTGCTTTCCTGCGCCGTTGCTGGAGACCCGTTCCCCGGGTACACCTGGACCAGAACCAGCCTGAGCCGACCCCTGACCTCCGGAGGAGACTATGAGCTCCTTCAGAAGGAAGATGTCGTGTCGCTGCTCATCAGGAGGGTCCAGAAGCATCACGCCGGAGACTTCCTGATCACCCTCAGGTCAGAGGTCGTTGGGTGTTTATGAACGGTTGCCATGGAGACAGATGTTTTTATAATCCTCCATGATGGACTGTATGCAGATGAAATTAGGTCACCACCCCCCCACCCATAATCTATCCATCCATCCTGTCGTCCTCCACCACGTTTATCCCGATGCTCCTCTTTCTAATCGTTACAGAGTAATCCTTGTTTATTAATTTATGTTATGTTTTTGTTTTTTTACGGTTGATTATAAAAGAAATTTAAATCATTAAATTACCAACAACTCCAGCAAAAGGAATTCCTGTGTTTCTGTCCAATCAAGAGCAATTTACCCACATTAACAGATGGTCCGTTTCAGGAGCTAATATTAGCCTGCTTCAGAAGCTAACATCGATGTCAGCCTCTTAGAGAAGCTAACGTTAATGCTTTTGTTGGCGAACTGCTATAAGCTAATTGGCAAAAGTAACACAGATTTTAGTTTGTTGGAGGAGTTAATACTGATTTTAGCTTATTGGAGGAGCTAACACGGATTTTAGCCTGTTGGTGAAGCTTGAATTGATGTTAGCCCATCGGAGAAGCTAACACTTATATTGGTTAGTTAAAGAAGCTAATAATAAAGATTACATTGACGGTATTCTGCTGGAGCGGCTACGACGATATCGACTCACTTGAGAAGCTAAAACTGTTAGCTGGTTTGAACTGACGTTGGCTAAAGAAGAGTTTGCGATGGTAACACCGATGCTAGCCGTGACCGTAATAGTTAATCGGACATTGGTTGAAGTGCCGTTGAGCGAGGCACAAAACCGTCTGCTCTGTTTTTCAGGAACAACGTGGGAGAGTGTAGCGCGGTGGCCCAACTATCTGTCGTTGACGGCGAGACCGGCGGGACGAGGGGACAAGGAGGACAAACAGGGACGAAGACCAGGTGAGACCCGATTCACTAGCATCAAAGACGAGATCTTGATCTTTGTGGTCCAGAATCTGAACCTCCAAACAGGCTGACAGGACATCTGGTCCAAATGTTCAGACTTAGCTCCATAATAGCATCCTGATGGTATTCTTTGGCTGGAAGGTGGATTATATTAACGATAAATATTACCAGATAGATATAACAACTAATGGGTATGAGTCAGGCTTTAGTCAACCTGACCTTGTAGATATACATGAAAAAGGTCAGGCCATGTCTGTTTTTAATTAAGTTCTGAAGACATTTAGTTACAGTTCCTCCGACCCAGTTTAATCTCTACTTTCTGTTTAGTCCATCCAATGAGCCAGGCGAGAGTCAGGCTTGAGTTAACCTGACCTAAAAGATTTCAATCAGAGCCTCAAAGTTTTTGGAATATATAAGACAATATATAATATATAAGACACTTAGCTACAATTTCCTTTGTGAAAAAAGGTTGTCTGTGTTTTGTTTGCTATCGACTGAGCCAGGCTTGAGTCAGACTTTAGCTATTCCGAACATGCATGTGTCCATTAAAGGAGTTCAAAACATATGGAAGTTATTTTCCCGGAGTTTGTTGTTTTGTTTTGTTTCTGAAATACTGAGGAAATTTAGTTTCTAACTAAATCATTATGAGTCGGGCATAACTCGGACTTATTCTAACCAGACTTAATAGATATCAAGAAGACACTTGGACTCATTAAAACAAAACGTTTGGTTTTCTAAATATAGAAGACACTTCCTCCTGTGAAAATAATTCTCAGCTCAGTGTTGTCTGATCTATCCACTAAGCTAGGTTTGAGTCAGGCTTTTGCTAACCTGACCTCACAGGTGTCCGTCTCAGAGACTCAAAGTTTTGGGAACTTGACTCCCACACAATACTGAAGACATTTAGTTACAGGCCGCGCTCTCCGCTCTCTCCATTCCATCCATCCTCATTCCTTCACTCCATTCCCGGCGTTCCCGCTTTTGTCCGTCGGTCTCGCCGTCCAGCTGTCCGTTTGTCCGTCCCTCATTCACAGATTCCCTAAAGCTGCTCTAATCCGACCACATCAACCCCCGAGCCATCACAGCCAGCTTCCTGTCCGTGCCGCCCCGGACACTGTTTACCCTCTGTTTTGGAGGAGGGTGACGTTTGGGACGGCGATGAAGAGTTAAATCATTAAAAAATAAAGTCGGGAAAGTAAGTCAAAGTGAAATGTCCCAGTCGTCCCGTGAAGAAGACGGGACGGCTGGGAATTAAGGAGCGCGTCCAGTTTGACTCGTGTTTACATCTGTGTGTTCAGGCCCTTCTGGGTGCGTGCCCATATTTGGGCAGCCGAGTCAATTGTGATGTAACATGAACATTTTGAGTTGAGGTCCTCTTTGCCCCAGCCCCCCACCCCACCCACCCCCTTCTCATATGTAGGTGGGCGGAGCCTCCTGTTCTGGGGGCTTTAACCCAGCTCTGTTTACTCTCTCTCTCGGTCTCACTCTCTGTTTTCTTTCCCTCCATCTGTCTCGTCCACTCGTCCAGCCCTGCAGCAGGAGGACAAGAAGGAAGAGGAGGAGCAGCCGGTGAGTCTTCGGTGCTGAGAGGAGGTGCCAGAGGAGGAGGAGGAGGAGGCGTGGAGCAGAGAAGCAGCAGGACCGCTGCTGTCAGTCGCCAGTGGCAGGAGGCCAACCAGGAGCAGGAGCAGAAGCAGAACCAGCAACTCCTGTACCTGCACAAGGAGGAGAAGAAGAATAAGGAGGGCCACCAGGACTCTCCTGCCGCTGCAACTCCCAGGGGCCTCCTCAAACACCGCGTGGACACCAGGGAGCACAGCGAAGAGGAGCTGCGACAGAGGGAGGCGCAGCAACTCGACTTCCGCTCCCTTCTGGGAAGCCGAGGTTCCAGCACCGACAACAAGCAGGAAGACGCCGCCGGACAACGCCACCTCCACCTCCACCAGATGGATTTTAAGGCCAACCTCAAGGGTGTCAGGAGCAAGGCGGAGGAGAACCGCAAGGGGAGCGCCTCACAGCAGGTGGACTTCCGCGCCGTGTTGGGGAAGAAGGGCGCCGCCAACAAACCTGCAGAGACACCTGCAAAGAATGACAATGACTTCCGCTCGGCCCTCGCCAGCAAGAAGAATCCGACGAGCCCCGCGAAGAACGGCCAGAGCGAGAAGACGGCGGTGAACAACTGCGTGGACAGAGGGATTAATGAGAAGAAGAGCGGCGGAGGCGGTGGCGGTGGCGGAGGTGGAGGAGGGATGTCGCCGGAGTTTACGGAGAAACTGAGCAACCTGACGGTGCTGGACGGGCAGCGGCTCCGGCTGCAGTGCCGTCTCGCCGCCGCCGCCGCCTCCGACCCGGCGGGAGTCACTGTCACCTGGACGCTGGACGGGAAGGTCGTCAAGCCGTCCAAGTTCATCGTCCTCGCCAACGAAGGTCAGAGGTCACACACAGAAAAGAGGCGACATGGTGGCAGGATCTTAAAATAAAGGTTGAGGTTGAGTGAAGACGGAGACGACCGTTGATGGAGCTCAGAGGATTCAGACTCTATTAATAGATGGCAGAAGGAGAGAGAGGCAGGATGTGATTCGTGACAGCGCCGTCAGACTATTGTTGGTATTTCATGTGGGAACAGATCGCTTTACACAGGACACACACACACACACACACACACACACACACACACACACTCACGCACACACTTATTGTACTAGTGAGGACCCGTTCAGACCCTCTCTATTTATGAGTGCCTGTCATAACAACAGCACGGAGAGGCAAAGACAAACAAACGCAGTGGGCGTGTCCTATGATTTGAAAGTGGAGGCAGGTCGATCGTTCACCAATCAATCATCCAGGTCAGAATATCACATCAGATTTCATCCTTTTTTCTTTTAAACGGCCGTTCTACCAGCATGGATCGAAAAGCAGCGGACGGTCCCTGAACGCACCACATTTTCACGATGTGCCGGCAGTTTATGCTAATTGATTTAAAAGCTACATTTGATCGATATTTAAATTAAATATAAAAATATTTTGGAATAAAAGTATCTTTTTCAGGCCATATTTGGTTTAAGCTGAATATTCAACAGGAAATGTAGATTTTTATCTTTATTTTCTGACCGCAGATATCAGGACAACAAAATAACCCATGATGCATTTCACCATCAATCATCCAATCAGGGGACTTCGTGTCTGATACTGGAGGTGAACATTACAGCTCATCCTTCTGACTCTGAATCCGTTAACGGCCTTCTGGTCTCGGCTCCAGCAGCTAAGGCTCATGGGTATTGTAGTACTTTGAGTGGGAGGGGCTATTAATGAAGTCTAGAGAACATTGACACTTGCTTGTTGTAGCAACTTACACTGACATTAGCTTGTTGTGGTAGCTAACACGGACATTAGCCTCTCGTCGTGGCTATCAGTGACAGTAGCCTGTTGTAGTAGCTAAAGTTGGCATTAGCCTGTTGTAGTAGCTCAACTTAGCATTACCCTGTTGTAGTAGATATCATTAGCATTAGTATGTCGTAGTAGCTAACCCGGACATTAGCCTGTCGTAGCCCTAAACACTGACATAATCCTGCTGTGGTGGCTAGCATTGACATTAGCCTGTTGTAGTTGCTAACACTGACATTATCCTGCTGTTGAATATAACATTGAAATTAGCTTATTGTAATATATAACATTGAAATTAGCCTGTTGTAGCAGCTAACGTTGTCATTATCCTGATATTAGCTTTTTGAAGTAGCTAGCATTGAAAAAAAAAATCATTGACATTAGCCTGGTAAAAAGGTTAAAATTAGCATAAGGCTATGCCTGATCGTCACACGAAAACATGAGAACTAATAAAAAAGGCGTAACTAAATAAAATAATGATCCATAATATCACTAATAGGCCAAACCTGGCAAATAAAAATATCACATTTCAAGAATCGGGGAAACGTCTTCAGAGTTGATTGAGCATTTTATTTCTTTATAGACTTTAAAGCTACACATCCTTTTTTGACCAGCTTGTTGACTTGTTGTTGTGATGTCATCAATATCTATTTGTTGGAGTTGACTTTTGGTTTCGCTTTAGTTTGGTGACGATAAATCCTTTTAAAGGCTCTTGTTTGTGCGGCATCTGGCATCTTGCGTTGAAATAGACGTAATGTTCCTTTAACAAAGTCAAACAGCCAAGTTTCCTCACAGAGATAGAAACGCGCGAACAGCAATGTGTCATGTGACACAGCAAGGACCTGCTAAATATGTGGGTGTGTTCATGAAGAGCCCGAGGATTCCCTGTGTGTGTGTGTGTGTGTGTGTGTGTGTGTGTGTGTTTGAGGGTGTGCGTGTGTGTAATCCCCTTCTGTTATTTCAGTCTCAGGACAGCCCCTGTTGAAGCGCTTTGAGTGTGTGATAAAGGTCAGAGGTCAGTGAGACGTCTGCAGACAGCTGACGGTGATTGACAAAATGTTTTTAAGCGACTGTAAACTTTATATTTCTTGTTGTTGTTTTGATGGTGTTGTCTGGTTTGAGCAGACGTCCTGCAGCCTCTCTGCTCCAGTAATGGTGGTACTCGATTACAATCAGGGGTCCCCCCCCCCGCCGTCGGGATCGACCCCATTTATGAGCAGCAGCTACTAACGGAGCCATGCTGGCTAACAAAGCTGACACGGCTAACGATGCTAACGAGGCTAGCCTCTACTTCCTGAAAGGACGGAGAAAAACTGCCGCTGGATTGACGGAATCTCGTCCTCCAGTATCTTCTGTAATTATTACAGTAATAAAAACAATGACAATAATCTTCTTAGTTGGAGGATTTATATCACTAATAAATAATAAATAATAGAGAGGTTCTGTTTCCATCTTCCTCTGTCACACCAACCAACTGCATGTCCTCTCCCACCACCTTCACAAACCTCCTCTCTGGTCTTCAGCTCCATCTCCAGCTTCCTTCTACCAGTAGATCCACTATCCCTCCTCCTCACCGGGTCAGAACCATCTCAATCTGGACCTCTTTGACTTTGTCTCCAGGACTTCTTACCTGGATCGTCCCTCTGATGTCTCCTTTCTTATCCTGTCCTTCCTCGTCACTCCCAGAGAACATCTGAACATCTTCATCTCTGCTTCCTGTCTTCTGGTCAGAACCACCGTCTCCAAACCATCCAGCAGAGCTGCTCTCACCTCCATCTTGGAAACCGTTCCCTTCACTCCTGCTGCTCCTCTTTTGTCACAGATAACTCCTGACACCCTTCTCCACCCACTCCACCCTGCCTGCACTCGCTTCTTCACCTCTTTTCCAGACTCTCTGTTACTCTGAACATTTGACCCTGAGTCCTTAAACCCCTCCATCTCCTCCACCTCTCCTCCTTCATCCTCACCGCTCCACCCGCCTCCCTTTCATTCACACACACGTCTTCTTTCTTCCTTATTCCAGCGCATACCTCCACCTCCCCAGGGTCTCCTCCACCTGCTCCCTGCTCCCACTAAAGACCCCAATGTCATCCAGGTCAGGCCAGACGAGGGTCCCTGGAGTCTCCTGCCTGACCTCATCCGTCAGATTACCCATCACCATAGCAAACAAGAAGGGGCTCAGAGCCGGTCCTTGATGCAGTCCCGCCTCCACCTTCAACCGATCCGTCACTCCACCTGCAGACCGCTGCTGTCGTCTAGAGGCGCATGAACAACAATAAATACAATCGTTATATTAACAGTAAAAGTAAAGATATTAGAAACGATAGAATCAAAAGAATTCTAAAAACATTATTATTTTTTATTATTCTTGATAAAAAGTAATAATATTAGTAATAAAAATAATAATTCTCCTTCAAATATTGATGATGATTATAAGGCGAAGAACATAATCATAACGACGGTAACAATTGTAGAAATAACAATTTTGGATCACTTAAAAAATGTTTTTTATAGTTTACAGTTCTTTGAAGTTTATACAATACATTTAGTAGTTTATAAGTTATATTTACCGAAAATAGTTTTTATCTCTCTCTTAACCTCGTCTCCCTCGTTTTGTCGGCTCGGACTCGCCCAGGATACTTGAGTTAATTTATAGATTATATTATATATCATACTCACGTTAGTCTGTATTTAATTTGTTGTCGTTGTTGTTGTTGTTGTTGTTGTTTGTTGCTGCAGGAGGCCTTTGCTCCCTGACCATAGACAAAGCTCTACCGGAGGATGAAGGCCAGTATAAATGCAGGGCCGAGAACTCGGCGGGCAAAGCGGAGAGTTCCTGTGTGGTTCTGGTGGACGGTGAGTTATCGGCCTCTTCCAGGACACCTATCAGCCATAACATTATAACCAGCGAATAAAAATGGAGTCCGTGCTTTTTGAGGGTCAGGGGACCCGCATATGTTTCGGTACGTGGTTATACAGTTATGACGGACGCACACACACACACACACACACACACACACACACACACACACTCGTCACATGATAGATAATTGATTTATCGGAAGAAGAAAAACAGCAGATTGGTGCTTAAGTCATTAGCCAGGATTCCTGGGCGCTCCCCGTTTCCTGTAATTAGAATAAAAAGGACACCAACAGTCACTATCAAACATCTCAGAGTCAGATTCCTGGAAGAAAAGCCAGAGCTGCAGGCGCTTTCAGACCAAGTCCAGCCCTGAGTGAAGCGTTAGCCGCGTGAACGACAGCAGTTAGCTGTAAATAAAGGAGCCAAACACAAACAAATGTCGACTTGTGATTGTTGCTGGCGTTTGGAGGCTGAAGTTATGTTGTCATAGCAACCACTGCACACGTGAAGAAAGATGGCTGATGAAGGTTTTTATTTCTCGTAGTAGGTCTGAATTGGGGAGAATTAGCATCTAGCTCCAGGTGGCTGATAGTTAGCATCCAGGCTGAGGGAGCGCAGAGTTAGCATCTAGGTCAATAAGCCTACGTTAGACTAGAGTTAGCATCTAGGTCCAAGCGGCTCAGCTTTAGCGTCTCAGACCAGTTAGCTCGGTGTTAAAAACAAATTTAGCAAGATTTACAAAAGTAAGCAAAGGGAAATGAACGCAGGGGTCAACCGCAGCAACATGGGAGGAGCTTCACACTCAGGCATGAAGGCTAGTTAGGTTCACACAGTGAAACAGTCCAGGTTCACACAGTAAAACAGTCCAGGTTCACACAGTGAAACAGTCCAGGTTCACACAGAGAAAAAGTCCAGGTTCACACAGAGAAACAGTCCGGGTTCACACAGTGAAACAGTCCAGGTTCATACAGTGAAACAGTCCAGGTTCACACAGTGAAACAGTCCAGGTTCACACAGTGAAACAGTCCAGGTTCACACAGTGAAACAGTCCAGGTTCACGCAGTGAAACAGTCCAGGTTCATACAGTGAAACAGTCCAGGTTCATACAGTGAAACAGTCCAGGTTCACACAGTGAAACAGTCCAGGTTCACACAGTGAAACAGTCCAGGTTCACACAGTGAAACAGTCCAGGTTCACACAGAGAAACAGTCCAGGTTCACACAGTGAAACAGTCCAGGTTCATACAGTGAAACAGTCCAGGTTCACACAGAGAAACAGTCCAGGTTCACACAGTGAAACAGTCCAGGTTCATACAGTGAAACAGTCCAGGTTCATACAGTGAAACATTCTGTGTTTCTTGTCCTACAGATCCGGCAGAAAACTCCACGACTGACAAAAAGTCCAAGAAGGCGACTCCAACCTCAGAGAGTGAGTTTCCAAAATATGCAGCAGCCTCTTTCCTTTTGTCCCAATATGGAGCGGTAGACTGGGATCACTGGTTCCCACACACACACACACACACACACACACACACACACACACACACACACACACACACACACACACACACACACACACACACACACACACACACACACACACACACACACAGGGTTTCTGGTTTCTATTTTAAAGCGTCTCTGTGTATCATTGAAACCATCACTGTCCTGTCAGATTATAAATCCCGTCTCCATCGCAGTTTCTTCTCCACATTAAGACCGCGTTTCCCATCAGCCCCCACTCCTTCGTTCAACATAAACATTTTTCCCGCCGACCTTGGCCTCCAGTCCGACTCTAAAAGCCTCGGCTCCGTACCGTCATGGCTGAAGAACCCGACTCGTCTGAGTGTTCAGGCTGTGCAGCACCTTGAAAATAACAAGTGCACTGTAAAAAAGTTCAAAATCTTTAACTTGTGCCAAGCTAGGCTACAAACACGTACGTGTACGCTGACATTTGTAGCTATTTAACGTGGTACTAGCGCCACAAATTTGACACTCTGTTAGCGATACTTGCGATTTTTTGCCTTTTTAAGTTTTGTAGCATTCTAAGACAGTGACACAGAAATCTTTAGTAGTATATGCTAGCTGTTTGTTGCTATACTGTCAAGCAGTTTCTCTCACTTCCTGACTTTGTGCTAAGCTAGGTTAAAAATACCCAGTTGTGACACCGATTATTCACACAAATTGGAATTCTGATATACACGTTCTAACTTATTACAACCATCGAAAATTAAATACCTACACATCGGAAGTGTTGTCTGTGCTAGCTGTTTGTTGCTACACTGGCTAACAAGTTCAACAATAATAACGTTAGAATGGTATGTTTCTTGTGGCTTTTTAGCATCTGCTTCCTATAAGAGATCTTACATTTGAATGTTAATGTTGGCTATTTGTCGATAATCTCGCTAGCTGCTTCTTGTTGTTGTGCTAAGCTAGGCTAAAATATCAAGGTGGAACAATAGTACTTTGGGGAAGTTATATTATAATACAAATTCTAATTTGTAGCTGTTGAACGCCTAAGGTATAAGGCATATATTATTCTTCTTGGTCGTGCTAACTTTGTGTTGTTACATTGGCTAGCAGTTTCTCTGTGCTTCCAGTTTTTTTGCTAGCCTAAAAATACACTGGTGTAATAGTTGCTATTTACATATTATATAAACTAACTATCAGGAGCCATTTAACATTTACTAACTATGAAATCTCACATTAGGTCTATGCAAAGTCTTTTTGTACGCTGGCTTTTTGCTGCTACACAGGCTAACAATTGTTCTGCTGCTCCCAGTATTTGTGCTTGGCTATGCTACGTAACGTACGTACGCTAAGTGCCACGACTCCGATCATTTAAACAAAGATAAATGACGTTATGTATGATGACCCTCTGTCACTATCTAATCTAATCTAAACGTATCTACCGAATGCTAAATAGCAGAAAAAAATAATATTAACTTGTGGCCTTTTGTGCAGAGGTCAGAGGTCATTATGCTCCCATTGACTCAAACGCTTCTTCATTTTTGTTGATTAGCTCGGCTGAGTGATCAAAACAGACATTGGTATAAAACGGCTCATTTGTTGGAAACAGCAGCTGTCTATTATTGTTTATGTTAGCTGTTTGTTGCTGATGTGGCTAGCAGCTTCCTCTCTCTCTCTCTCTCTCTCTCTCTCTCTCTATATATATATATATGTTTTAGACAGTTTATCCGTCCATCATGGCCGTAGCGGTTTAATGTTCCGTCTGCCTCTCAGTGGAAAATCTGCTCTTATCTTTATGATCCTACTGTTAATCCTTCCTGTGTGTGTCGGAGATGCTCACCGCATTCCTCAGGCTCTGATTTGCCGCTCTGATCTAACACCGGCGTCCGCCGTATCGCCATCCCATCAACTTTCCGACCCGTGAAACCTGAACCAGGAGCGACTTGGGGAGCCGCCTGTCACCCTCAGGAACATTATGCGAGATTTTCGTGAATGATTTCTGCAGAAATAATGGCTAACACGTCGTGACGGTGTCCTATTATCTCATTCCAGTATTTGGAGAGTGGAAAACAGGGCATTCTGGGAATTTTGGCACACCTAACCTCCCCTAATCTTTTGGCTGTGTGGCGTTTTGTTCACATGACATGGGACGGATGGTGGAAAGATTCCCAGAGAACTCCTATGTGGGTTAAAAATACTCACATCCGACACAACAGTATCTGCTCAGATTAGCTTTAAAAGCTATCGTTCGCTAGCTAAGTAGCATGCAGGCTATTAGCATATTAGCAGACATGCTGTTAGCTAAAGCCCACTCTCAAGCATTCATTATCCCATCACTTTTAAGGAACTGCAATTAGTATCCAAAGATTTTTCATTGCTCAGTAAGATGCTGTTAGCATGCACGGCTAACCGGTTTACGACCAAGTTAGCTTCCTATAGTCCCAGTGTTTTTTATTTGTAGCTACAAATATTATTTATCTTATTATTTTATTAGTCTTTTGGTTACCTGATCATATGCTTACCTGATTTCGACAACGTTAGCATTCTCGGCTAAACAGCTTACCACCTAATTTACAATATTATTCGCTTCCTATTTTAGCTTTTTTAATAATATAAATCTATTAGTTCATTGGCTCCACTTTAAAGCGCCAGATGACTAATGATCTTTGTTGCTAGTAGAATTTTGCTAACGTTACCATGCCCTAATAACTCTAAGTTAGCATATCATAAGCTACTTATATTAGCAATATTATATATGTCACTCAGATGCCAGGCTCCATGGATTGTAGCAGATTTTTAACCAGTGTTAGCATGACCAATTAGCTATCTTAATAGTTATGGCATTAATTGAGCATCACTATCAAGTTAGCATATCATTAGCTACGTATATTAGCTATATTATTATAATAGCCTTCTCGTCACCTGACTCTGCTGTGAGTTAGCTGCTCATGTGTTCTAGCAGATTTTGGGTAATCTTAACATTTTCTGCTAACACCTTTACTACTTATACAATAGCTAATTACTAGCTACATAATGTTTATTTGCTTTGTTATATTAGTCTGTCGGTTATCTGACTCCACTGTCGGTTATCTGACTCCACTGTCATCTAGCTGTTGATGTTCGTGGATGTTAGAAGATCTTGGTTAATGTTAGCAAGCACCGCTAACTAGCTCAAAACCTCCATCATTGAGTATCCATCCAAATTACCATATTAGTAGCTATGTATATAAGCTACATTATTTTATTACTTTATTAGTTCCCACTTTGAGGGAGTTGCTAATGGTTGCTAGCAAAATTATGGCAAGTATTAGCATGGCCAGCTAACTAGCATACCACCTATAGCATTAATACATTAATTAATTGAGCCTTTTGTTCAATTTAGCATTTATTAGTTATATATATTGTTGCTGCCCTCTGAGGGAGTTGCTAATGGTTGCCTGTTGAATTTTAGCTAATGTTTTAATTTGACTTTAAAGGTACAACCTACACAATTCTTTTTGCCTTTACTAGCTTTTTGTTGCTAACTCAAGCAGCAGTTACGTATACTACCGTTATTTTGCCAGGCTATGCTAAACATACCTTAGTTTAAACTTGGTTTGTGTGTAACAACACACACAGATTTTATTCTGTATGTTAGCTGTTTGTTGCTATTTTTACTACCAGTTTCCACATGCTTCCAGCTGTTGTGCTAAATTATGCTAAACATTCTTTATTTAATACTTCTTGTAGTCGACGTGTACTCCCTATAGAAATCACACATTTAATTGTTAATGCTTGTGATACCTTGCTAGTTAAGCTAGCAGTTAGCGTCTGCTATGTTTATTTTTACTTAGCTATGCTAAAGATAACTTCTTGTAACAATGGTTTTGTATAAAAAGATACATTTTCTACCTTACTAAAAGCTTTTACCTATAAAAACCAAACATTCTGTCTTTGATATTATCTGTTTGTTGCTAATTTGGCTAACAGTTACCCTCTCCTTCCAGTCTTTGTGCTACGCTACACCGAACATACATTAGATAAACACGGTTATGTATAGAAAGGTACATTTTGTAGCTATCTAATAACTTTTACATATAAAATCACATGTTTTATGGTAGCTGTTTATTGCTAATTGGGATAGCAGTTTCCCTCCGTCTCGATTCGCGAGGGTTAACGAATCGAATTTTGGCTAATTTTCGTAGCGACCACAAAAACAAAACCAGACTTCAGTCTGTTTTCAGCTTTTCGTTTCGGCCCTAATCCACCTACAGCATCTGATTCTGGAATGGAGGAGGATAAAATTTAACAACACAGTAAACTTCAACCCGGAACAAAGTAAGAAATAAAGATACAAAGATAAAAATAAAACCTGGTACTTTCTAATAAAAATAAGCTGCAGCTGAACTTCACATCCCTGTCCTCAGATCTCCTTTCTCCCACAGACAGCGAAGGTAACACTGACTGAGCTGACAGCACAGAGAAATGACTGCAGGAGGGGGAGACGGGGGAGGCAGAAGGGGGATGTTCTTGTATCTTCATGGCTCCTCTCCCATTCTTCCTTTTAAGGCCTGGTTTCCCCGAGTCGGTTTCCTCTCTCAGACATTGTTTTACTTCACGCCGCAGATTAAACGTCTGCAGGGAGGCCGCTCCTTTTAAGAAGCTCGCCGTCCTCTGGTCCGGCTTCAGCAGAAACACACAGAGGTCATCTAAAAACAAAAAACGATAAAGTAAGGAGAATAATTCAGAGGGACAGGAGTGAAGACCTTTATGCTTGACCTAAAGGGTTCTGCCTCCAGACGCACAACGGTCACAATGTTTTGGCTGACTACCGACTTTTTACTTTCAAGTTTGCTGTGGAACGTTTAAGAGCGCACAAAATAAATCTGAAAATGATGCAAAAGACAACAAGTGCAACAAATCCTTAGAATCTTTTTTTTTTTTAAATATAATAATAATATGCTTATTTATTGTATGTATATATACGCACACATACATATATGTGTGTGTGTGTGTGTGTGTGTGGGTGAACTGTTCCTTTAAAATCAGCTCAATGTTGC
>JBBDHG010000201.1:885000-975000 GCA_037951165.1 Lophius americanus | reverse complement strand
AGAAAAAACACCTTGATTATTAGACAGGACTCAGGCCCCGCCCCCTCCAGGTAGTTTACGGGAAATCAGTTCCTTTCCAATTGATTAAGGAAAATTAGAGAGAGATAGTAAAGAAAGTGGAACCAACCAACAATTCAGTCAACCAACCAACTGACTGACCAACCAACCAACCAACGAACCAGTCAACCAACCAACTGACTGACCAACCAACCGACAAACAAACCAGTCAACCAACCAACTGACTGACCAACCAACGAACCAACCAACCAGTCAACCAACCAACCAGTCAACCAACCAACTGACTGACCAACCAACCAGCCAATGAACCAGTCAACCAACCAACTGACTGACCAACCAACGAACCAGTCAACCAACCAACTGACTGACCAACCAACCAGCCAATGAACCAGTCAACCAACCAACTGACTGACCAACCAACCAACAAACAAACCAGTCAACCAACCAACTGACTGACCAACCAACCAACCAACGAACCAGTCAACCAACCAACTGACTGACCAACCAACAAACAAACCAGTCAACCAACCAACTGACTGACCAACCAACCAACAAACAAACCAGTCAACCAACCAACTGACTGACCAACCAACCAACAATTCAGTCAACCAACCAACTGACTGACCAACCAACCAACCAATGAACCAGTCAACCAACCAACTGACTGACCAACCAACCAGCCAATGAACCAGTCAACCAACCAACTGACTGACCAACCAACCAACAAACAAACCAGTCAACCAACCAACTGACTGACCAACCAACCAACAATTCAGTCAACCAACCAACTGACTGACCAACCAACCAACCAACGAACCAGTCAACCAACCAACTGACTGACCAACCAACCAGCCAATGAACCAGTCAACCAACCAACTGACTGACCAACCAACCAACAAACAAACCAGTCAACCAACCAACTGACTGACCAACCAACCAACCAGTCAACCAACCAACTGACTGACCAACCAACCAGCCAATGAACCAGTCAACCAACCAACTGACTGACCAACCAACCAACCAACGAACCAGTCAACCAACCAACTGACTGACCAACCAACCAGCCAATGAACCAGTCAACCAACCAACTGACTGACCAACCAACCAACAAACAAACCAGTCAACCAACCAACTGACTGACCAACCAACCAGCCAATGAACCAGTCAACCAACCAACTGACTGACCAACCAACCAGCCAATGAACCAGTCAACCAACCAACTGACTGACCAACCAACCAACAAACAAACCAGTCAACCAACCAACTGACTGACCAACCAACGAACCAGTCAACCAACCAACTGACTGACCAACCAACCAACAATTCAGTCAACCAACCAACTGACTGACCAACCAATAAATTAAATCTGAGGTAATGTTGGAACCTTGGTCCATCCTCCTCCTCCTCCTCCTCCTCCTCCTCCTCCTCCTCCTCCTCCTCAGATAAACCCGACCCCCCGGCGAAGGTCCCTGCAGCCTCAGACATCCGGCGGTCCAGTCTGACTCTGTCATGGTACGGCCCGACCTACGATGGGGGCAGCGCTGTTTGCTCCTACAACCTGGAGATCTGGGACTCGGAGGAGCAGCAGTGGAAACACCTGGTGTCCTGCAACAGCACCTCCTACAACGTTCAGGTGACGCCCTGGAACCACGGCAGGATGAAGGTGTGGGAGGATTCACCTCTTAAACAAAGTCTGTACTCGTCTCCAGAACCTCCTCCCGGAGCACCAGTATAAGTTCCGTGTCCGGGCGGAGAACATCTACGGGGTCGGGGAGCCCAGCGCCGAATCTGAACCTGTGACTGTTGGACTGGTGGATGACGGTGAGTAGATCTAACCTGTGACGTCATCACCTGGTGCAGGTGTTTTCTTCCTCTGTGTGCGATGACATCACAGCCTCCTCCGGGAGCTGCGGTCGTCGTCAGGACGGACTTAAAGGAGCAGTTCACCCAAAAACGAAGAATCAGCCTTCATCTCCTCGCCGTCAGAACGATGTTGACTTTTATCCGGGTCACACGTTGGTCCAAACCCACATTTCTGAACCCAATTTAAATTTCTTCATTCACCTGAAATTTGGAAATGAACCAAATTCTTTTTCTCACCAAATGATGAAAAACGTGTTTAAAAAAAAAAGTCGAAAATTTGAATGAAGTTCTGCAAAAAAAATTTGCACAATTATTGCAAAATTCTCAAGAAAAGATGCAAAATCCTTTTACAATGTCGTGAATTTGAGGATTAACATACGGTAGTGATGTCATGACCCGCGCCGCCTCTCTCGGCGGTGGTCGAATACCAAAAATGGCCGACGGTAACAGACTCGTAGATCTTCTGAATAGACTGCTTGAAGGTCCAGTCATGTGACTGATGGACGCCGTGGATCAGTTTTCCCATGATTCCCTCTGCCAACTACCAACTCTGCTGTGACCAAACAATGACATCACTGCGTCTGTTCCTCGGTGGTCGTGGCCGTCCTGTAGTTTGTGTGAGATCCTGCTAACGTTTGAACGAGACAGAACCCTCCAGCTGAGCTGAGGTCATGTGACTGAACTAAACCGCTGATTCTGCTGTCTGACAGAGAACCAGGAGGAGGCCGAGGCCGAGGAGGAGGACGAAGGTACGCCGGCCCGTTTACTGACATTAACCCACGCTGCATGAACGTCACATGGCTAAAGATCACATGACCTCCTACCCCAGCAGTTGACCACAACGGTGACCTCTGACCTTTATGTCTTCCTGTCAGACTCAGGGAAGGTGCCGGACTACAGAGACGTGACCATCAGAACAGACGTGAAGGTGAAGGAGCTGTACAACGTGGAGGAGAGGCTGGGAACGTAAGGCTCCGCCCACTCACACCTCACCCACAATGCACCTCTAGTAATGTGAATCTATTACATCAAGAAACAGTCCAGGTTCACACAGTGAAACAGTCCAGGTTCCTACAGTGAAACAGTCCAGGTTCACACAGTGAAACAGTCCAGGTTCATACAGTGAAACAGTCCAGGTTCACATAGTGAAACAGTCCAGGTTCACACAGTGAAACAGTCCAGGTTCCTACAGTGAAACAGTCCAGGTTCACACAGTGAAACAGTCCAGGTTCATACAGTGAAACAGTCCAGGTTCACACAGAGAAACAGTCCAGGTTCACACAGTGAAACGGTCCAGGTTCATACAGTGACTCAGTCCAGGTTCACACAGTGAAACGGTCCAGGTTCATACATTGAAACGGTCCAGGTTCATACAGTGAAACAGTCCAGGTTCATACAGTGAAACAGGTGTTGGTCTGGTGTTACAGGGGGAAGTTCGGTCAGGTCTTCAAGCTGGTGGAGAAAGCCACCAAGAAGGTTTGGGCGGGGAAGTTCATCAAGGCGTTCTCGGCCAAAGAGAAGGAGAACGTGCGACAAGAGATCGGCATCATGAACAGCCTCCATCACACCAAACTGGTCCAGTGTGTCGACGCCTTCGAGGGCAAGTCTGACATCGTCATGGTGCTGGAGATGTACGTAATGATTGATGCCACCCAGCTTACGGCGAAGAGTCTCCGACCAAATTTATACGTCGCTGGTTTTAATGAGCTCAGAGCAGCAGACTAAACGTTAATGAATTCTTCCAATAATGAGTTAGCATGTATAGCTGGCATGCTAGCACCAGCGGGCAAGGACTAGTTCCTTGTAACCTAGATGTTCACATTCTTATGGCTGTCTATGAGGCCAAAGCTAGCTGCTAGTTAGCGTAGCTGAAAGACATCATCTTCCTGTACAATTACATGTTGTTTTTCATTTCCCTTTAGGTTAGCATCACTTACATGTTTTGTTTTTTATTCTGAATTAAGCTTCTTTTAGCATAGCACCAATTCACTGGGTGTTAGCTTACCCATCTCAGAGTAGTTTCTCTCTGCCTTGATTTTGCTCTGTTAGCTTTAGCTTGATAAGCTAGTATGGGTTCCTTTTCGTTTGCATGCGTTGCTAGCTTCGCTTCTTTTAGCTTCATCTACGTTTTACTGTTTTGCGCCGTAGGATCTCGGGTGGAGAGCTCTTTGAGCGGATCATCGACGAGGACTTTGAGCTGTCGGAGAGGGAGGTGATCAAATACATGCTGCAGATCATCGACGGCGTCAACTTCATCCACAAACAGGGCATCGTCCACCTGGACCTCAAACCCGAGAACATCATGTGCGTCAACAAGACGGGCAGCAAGATCAAACTCATCGACTTTGGACTCGCCCGACGGCTAGGTAATGCTCGCAGGATACAGTTAGCTTCTCTTGGCTAAGCTTGATTTTACCTGGTTAGTGCTTAACTTAGCCCCTCTAGAGCTTAGCTTCGTCGTTCTCAGGGTACGATCTAATCGTTTCTGTCTCTGCCCTTGAACAGAAAACGCAGGAACTCTGAAGGTTCTGTTCGGGACTCCGGAGTTTGTGGCACCGGAGGTGATCAACTACGAAGCCATCAGTTACCCCACCGACATGTGGAGTATAGGCGTCATCTGTTACATACTGTGAGTCTACGTTAGCATCACTTAGCTTAGCATCAGTTGGACTGAATTCCTTCTGTCCAACTCACTCGGTGCTAATCGACTTTTTTTGTTCGCTAGGTGAGCTCTAGCTTTGCTAAGCTAAAGTGGTTCCATTCTCACAAGTTTGTATCTTAGGAGTTAAACTTCTTTAAGCTCATTTTATCTCACTTTGACGTCATTTTTCTTAATTTCTCTCATATTCTTTGTTTCTACATTTAGCTGAGCCTTAGCGGTGCTAGTTTTGGCAACTTTATTTTATACACCGTCACTGTTCGCCCGACGTAGAAACCCGGCCCGTGATACGTAGAACCTTTTATTTACCCAGAGAACTAACAGTGGTGGCTGTTACGGTTGCGTATATCGCTCCAGATGCTAACGTTAGCACAGCGCTAGCCCACCCGCCGGAGGAGGACACCCAAACTGTACTGTTTTACATTACTGCCTGTGTGAATAAAAAAAAAACGGTCAGGGTTTAACCAGAAACCTTGGATGAACCATAGAGTCCAAATACTCCTCAAATCCCGGGTCTGGGGACGGAACCCAGTCCGGTGCAGCTAGAGCTGACCTGAAAAAAGGGAATCGGGGAGGCAAAAAAAGGGGGCTATAAAAGGAGAGTTGTGGACCACTTCAAGGACACCGACCCAAGGCGTTCTTGGCAGGGGATGAAGAACATCAGGAACCACAAGGCCAACATCTCCACACCCACCGACATGGAGGTCTCGCTAGCAGAGACACCCTCATCGGGAATCTGTCTGTCCTTGGCCTCTTTTCTCACATCCGCTGTTGGATCGTGGTTTTCTTTACCAACCGGGCCCCAAAAAATTCAAGCTAGGACACCACCTTTTCTCCACCCTCAGCTTTTTATCCCTAAAGCCATCACGGCTCTAAACGAAGCGAAATTCGTCACGGCGAAGAGATAGCATAGTAGCATAGCAATTTAAAATGTGCTTTTACTGCGTTTGTGTTTTTTAGCATGTTTTTGCTAGTATGTATTTTAGTATTTTGTGTTTTTATCTTAAGAGTGTTGTATTTAACGCTTTGTTGTATTTGATATACAATGACAATAAAGGCATTTGTCATTTCGGATTTCCTGAAAACCGATGTACTTTATTCTGAAGTAAGTCATTTTTAGTAGTTGCTTACATATTAGCATCGACGTCCGCTTTTTGACCTTTGACCCAGCTCGGTGTGTTTTTGTTTTGGTCCCAGGTTAAGCGGTTTGTCTCCTTTCATGGGCGACAACGACAACGAGACACTGTCAAACGTCACTTCGGCCTCCTGGGACTTTGAGGACGAGGCCTTCGATGAAATCTCAGAGAACGCCAAAGACTTCATCGACAACCTGCTGAAGAAGGACATGAAGTAAGAAAACCCCCCCCACACCTGTTTGTCTAGCACTCAAACAAATGTACTCAGTTACTTTGGTCTGTTTCTCAGGTCACGGCTCACCTGTGCCCGGTGTTACGAGCACACCTGGCTGAAGCAGGATACCAACACCATGAAGGCCAAGAAGCTCTCCAAGGAGAGGATGAAGAAGTACATCCTCAGGAGGAAATGGCAGGTAAACATGAATCGTCTTATCTACCCCATGAATCATCGTATTGACACCATGACACAGCATATTTACATCATGATTATGCCTATTTTCACCTCAGCTCATCATATTTGCACCACCACTCAGAATATTTACACAATGATTCAGCATATTTACATTTTGACATATCATATTTACATCATTAATCAGGTTATTTACATCATGACACAGTATATTTACACCATGACTCAGCAAAATCACGCGACAGAGCATATTGGCACCATGACTCGGCACGTTTACATTATGACACATCGTATTTTCATCATTAATCAGGTTATTTGCTCCACGACATAGTACATTTTCACCATGACTCGGCATAATTAAATGACACAGCATCTTTACACCATGAATCAACATATTTACATTATGACACGTCATACTTACATCATTAATCAGGTTATTTCCATCATGACACAGTATGTTTACACCATGACTCAGCAAAATCACGCGACAGAGCATATTGACACCATGACTCGGCACGTTTACATTATGACACATCGTATTTTCATCATTAATCAGGTTATTTGCTCCATGACACAGTATATTTACACCATGACTCAGCACAATCACGCGACAAAGCATATTGGCACCATGACTCGGCACGTTTACATTATGACACATCATATTTTCATCATTATTCAGGTTATTTGCTCCACGACGTACATTTTCACCATGACTCAGCATTATTAAATGACACAGCATCTTTACAGCATGAATCAACATATTTTCATTATGACACATCATATTTTCATCATTATTCAGGTTATTTGCTCCACGACATAGTACATTTTCACCATGAGTCAGCAAAATCACGCGACAAAGCATATTGACTCCATGACTCGACATAATTAAATGACACAGCATCTTTACACCATGAATCAACATATTTACATTTTGACACATCATATTTACATCATTAATCAGGTTATTTACATCATGACACAGTATATTTACACCATGAGTCAGCAAAATCACGCGACAAAGCATATTGACACCATGACTCGGCACGTTTACATTATGACACATCGTATTTTCATCATTAATCAGGTTATTTGCTCCATGACACAGTATATTTACACCATGACTCAGCACAATCACGCGACAAAGCATATTGGCACCATGACTCGGCACGTTTACATTATGACACATCATATTTTCATCATTATTCAGGTTATTTGCTCCACGACGTACATTTTCACCATGACTCAGCATTATTAAATGACACAGCATCTTTACACCATGACTCAACATATTTTCATTATGACACATCATATTTACCTCAGAATTCAGTTTATTTACTCTTCGACACAGTAAATTTACAGCATGACTCAGCATAATAACATGACAGCATATTCTACTTCCAGCTGATAACACAAGAGGTGAATGAATCTGATAGTTTGAATTAACGTGTTGTCCATCACAGCTCACAGCTCATGACTGTTTCTTCTTCTGTGGTAGAAAACGGGTCACGCTGTGCGAGCCATCAGCCGACTGTCGTCCATGGCCATGATGGCCGGGGTCAGCGCCAAGAAGGGCTCGCCTACTGAAGGTACAGAGCAGAAAGAGGCTGGATGGAAGGATGATGTTTGAGTCCTGACGAGCCGAGAACGCTGAGTCGTTAAAGTGGAGGAACGTCGTTAAATGAGTCTTTAGTTTTACGTCACTGCCTTCATTGTGTGTCCAGAGGATAACCAGTTCCTGGAGTGTTTGGAGTACGAGCAGAAGACGGAGTGTAAGCCGTCGTTCAGCTCCGTCATTAAAGATGTGGAGGTGGTGGAGGGCAGCGCCGCCCGCTTCGACTGCAAGATTGAAGGTCCGTCGTCTCGCCGCCATCTCCTTCTCTTCGTTCTTCATCATCATCATTGAAAGAATCGCTGAAAGGATAATAATGGCGCCTGTCGCCGTGTGTGTCTCCAGGTTACCCCGATCCAGAGGTGGTTTGGTACAAAGACGATCAACCCATCAAAGAGACCCGACACTTTCAGATTGACTACGACGAAGACGGGAACTGCAGTCTGGTCATTTCAGAGGTCAGAGGTCAACGGTTGTCTTTTTATAACAGAAGAATGAAATTAAGTCACAAAGTGAAACAGTCCAGGTTCTCACAGTGAAACAGTCCAGGTTCATACAGTGAAACAGTCCAGGTTCATATGGTGAAACAGTCCAGGTTCACACAGTGAATCAGTCCAGGTTCACACAGTGAAACAGTCCAGGTTCACACGGTGAAACAGTCCAGGTTCATACAGTGAAACATTCCAAGTTCACACAGTGAAACAGTCCAGGTTCACACAGTGAAACAGTCCAGGTTCATACTTTGAAACAGTCCAGGTTCACACAGTGAAACAGTCCAGGTTCATACTTTGAAACAGTCCAGGTTCACACAGTCAAACAGTCCAGGTTCACACAGTCAAACAGTCCAGGTTAGTAATGACCTTTCGCCGACCTTATTTTCTAACTTACGTGAATCGTAAATCTACTCGTTGGAAGGCGGGACATTGGTGGCTGCACCAAACAGAATGACACAGGAAACTGTCCGTCATGCAAACGACGCGTTGAAAACGTCCTGGACTCGTGAGTCACTGATGGAAACAACAATGTCTTCCAGGTGTCAGGAGACGACGACGCCAAGTACTTGGTGAAGGCGGTGAACAGTGTGGGGGAAGCGACCTGCACCGCCGAGCTGCTGGTGGAGGTGATGGCTGGAGAGGAAGAGGAGGAGGAGGAGGAGTGAAGCGCCGTTGGTCGGGACTCCCACAGGAAGAGGAGGTGGTGCTCCGCCTTCCGCCTGTCAGACCTGAGCAGGAGAAACTTACCCCACATTGTGTTGTTGTTACTGGAGGAGAAGATGGGCGGGGTTTCTGAAAGTCAGCCGAAAATGACCCCACCCACTAGACGCCTGCGGAGAGCGGAGGCCCCGCCCCTCTCAGCCTCGCCTCTCTGTTTAATGGTGGTTCCTGGCATTGCAGAGCTCTTTCTTACGGCGTCGTTCACATCGAACGCAAAAACAGAAAAGTCAATTTGAGCAAAAATCAAAATGCTAATTTCGCGCCGTAGCGTCAAACGATTTTGTGGCATGATTCGCAATTCTTCGGGTCCGCTCCAAAAATCTTGAACGCCAATCACGCCACGAGAAATATTGCGCTTTGCGCTCGGTTTGAACGCAGCCACAAAGACGTACAGCTGAAACAAGATTTGGGGTTTTTTTTGTCCATCGTTAAAAAAAAATTATAAATATCGTAAAGTTTTAATTGGATGAAATACCTATAAAAAAAATTTTTTTTAATTAATTACTTCTATTTTAATTATTATTTATTTATAAGCCCAGTTTTAAAGTCCCCTAACAGAAAAACTACACTCCAAATATTAAGTTAATTCATATATATATATATATATTTAGATATATATTAGGGTTTAAAAAACAAGCATTTTATATTTTAACAATAAGGTAACAAATAATTGAAAATGACAATAATCATGTAAACAATTATGGAATGCTTCTAAGCTTCTTTAGAATATTGGGGGGGGGGGGGGGGGGGGACCCGTAATCGTGTGTCAGCTCTACGGAAGAGGAAAATGTGGAACAATTTCTAACAATAACAGAATGTGAACCTGCCGTTTCAGGCGATTCTCCCAAAGGCTCATGGGAGATGTAGTTGTTGTTGTAAGAGGATGTGGGACTAAACCATATAAAGATACTGTACATGCAGCACGTCTGCTACCTGTGGCAGTCCAGGTGAGGAAGACGACGATTCAACGATGGAAGCGATGAAGAGGAAGAAGGATCATGTGACCGGAACAGAGGTCGGCGTTGAAAATAAAACCTGAAACGAAAAGAAAATAGAAACATCAAGAGATGAAAATGCAAATTTGTCATTTTACACCGAAACTCATTCAAGTAGAATCCTGATGTTTACTTTTTGCATTTTTTGGTTTCGTTTTCAATGCTAGCTTTTATTTTTCGGCGCCAAATTTAACATTTGGGGCTTTTACGGCAAAAATTTGGAGATGAATGTACATTGACAGAGTTCGGAGACTTACTGTGACAAGAGTTCCGAAGCTAGCGCACTAGCTAACGACTCGAAACAGGGCAAACGACATCCGGAGTTGGCTAGCTTAGCATGTTAAACGCTGCAGCTAATGGTGTGGTGAAAGTGTTTAGAATGAATTTTATGCCCTTTATTTAATCCAGATTAGACCGATAATATGCCTGATGAGTCTGAGATTGCTGGATAACAATTTTCAGATTTCAAGATTAAAAAGTTAGCCAATAAATTGATTTTCCGACGTTACCAAAATGACGCGAGTAAGCTAACATTAGCCTAATGTGAGCTACACAACTGATAATCATTAGCGGGTTTTCAGTTGAGCATATTTGTAAGAGCCGAAACTTAATTTAAGATTTTGAACCAGCTAATTTTATTTTTGTTTATATCACTTAGGCTAAAGTTAGCTTCCGAGCTGAATTTCCATCAACCCATATTTTTCAGACTTATGACTCCATTATTTCCTGATTAATCAGGAAATTAAAGTGTGATGTAGCTTTAAGGCTAACATCTCACTTAAGCCATTTGAGACAGTGGGCTAGCTGACGTTAGTTAGCTAACATTAGCTAGCCATCATCAGTGTTAGCGTAGACAGATTTGGAGATGATTGGGCAGTGAAGATTGAGATAAAGAGAAAAGGATTTACGCTTGTCAGCTAAAAACTGGCGTCGGTTCAAAGTTTCAACTGTTTAAATGCAATTCGCTTACAATGACTCAGCATAAGTTAGCTTAGTAGCTAATATTATCTTATTCCACCACTGTCAGAGCCATTAACAGCTAAACCAGACTTGGTAACTATTCTTGTACGTTTGTTAAAGTACAGTTGAAATCCTGTGCTGGTATTTAGTACGTAACAAAACTATCGCACATATACGACCTCAGCTGAGGTTTCTGGGTAATGGAGTCCTGCTACCAGCCACACGTGCCACCGACTAAATGCCTTAATGCTAAAGTGACCTTCCTCTGTCGATGTACGGCCCAGAACCGGCCTGACGTTAGTGAATAACAATAATCTGGTTTTGTTTTCTGGAACGTAGCTGCTCCCCATCTGCGTCTGCTGCCCCCAACGGAGACTCCATCAATCCATCAATGACTTCTCTTTCTGTTTGAGCACTTTTCTTTCTGTCCTGTTTTTTTTTTTTTTGTTGTTTTTTTTTACTTAGACTCTAGTTTCACCCCCGACAAACATCTTACAATTAAAATCACCTCAGCCTTACTTAATCAGCCTTAAAGCGACGAAGGGACACTTTGAATCACCGTCCAGGAGATTAAAGAGAATACAGAAAAATAAGAATGCATTAGAATTATTAATAATTAGAATACAGAGAATACAGAAAATAAGAATGTATTAGAATTATTAATAATTAGAATACAGAAAATTAGAATGCATTAGAATTATTAATAATTTGAATACAGAGAACAGAGAATACATACTCTCAAATTTATAAGAATAAAGTTGTTATAATAAGACTTCATGATCTTATTAGTTGTTATTATAATACTTTATGCTACTTCAATTAATTATGACTTTATTCGGTTAAATTATTTGACTTTTTTTCTCCTAATTATGAACGAATACTAAAATTCTGACTATCTTAATATCGACTTGATTTTCATAAAATTACAACTTCTTTCCGATAAATTCTGATTTTCTAAATTTTTGGCTTCTTTCCAAAAAATAATGACTTATTTTTTTGTAATATTTTGACAGAATTTTGGGAAAAATTACGACGAAATCTGACATTCGCATTGTAAAATTTCGACTTAACTCGTAATACTCAGACTTTCTTAATTTCAACATTATTAAAAAAAGTGGGGGGCGTGATTCAAAGCGGTCTGCGGCGTTTTAACGCGTCCACGATGACGTCGAAGTCGTATTTCTGAACCTTGTTTTTATTTTTTGCCACATTCCAGCTGTTTGTTTGTGCTTTGAATCATTTATTTGAAGGCTTCAAGGCTGATGCAGCTTTTTTTCTAAACCAAAGAGACTCCTTTAAGAATTCACCGGCGTGTGTTTGTGTGTGGGTGTGTGTGTGAACCAATCAGCATTAAGCCTGTTTAAACTTACCTGGGCCTGTTTGTTGTTGTTTGTTTGTTTTTATTTAATGCACAGTTTCATAGTTATCTTCTGTCTCCTTCTAGATCTTTTTCGCCACTTTATGTGTCATAGCTATTAGCCCCGCCCCCCTCCTTAATGCTAAACCAGCAGTGGACTCACTCCTAGAATGATTTGTTTTTGTATTAGATGTATGTAGATTATATTTCTCTAATTTTTATAAATATATATCAGTTTGATGAACTGCAGATGACATGTATGAGAACACTACGACTGTAGTTACTCACAGATACCAAATAAATTTTGTCACAAAACCAACAACGGGCTGTGGCGTCTCATGTTCCCGACAAGAAGCAGCAAAGAAAAGCCGCCGGAGACGACAGATCATATAAACGTGGAAAGAATCTTTGGATAGTACGACTTTATTCTCAAAACATTATGAGGAGAAAAAAAAAGTCATACTTGAGAAAGTCAACATGTAAAAGTAGAAATATTCAAATCAATCAATGATTTTTTAACAAGCATGAAACATGGATTCTTATTTCTTACAATAAAAATAGATTTCATGTGCAAACATCTTCCTGCTTATGTAAAAACCTCATTTTCGGGAGAAAAACCTTAAATTTAATATCAGCAGGTCTGCGAAAATGTTTTAATTGTGTCTATACTTTTTTTATGTCAATCTGTGGAAAAATGAAAAAGTTAAACAGTAAAAAATAAAACAACTAGGACTCAAAATGTTTTGAAAATGTGGAAAATACGAATAATTTCACACAAAAACCCATTTAGGATAAATAGGTAAACAATAGGTCGAAATAAATAAATAATCAACCAGCTAAATGGGTAAAAAAAAAAAGGTAGACATCAACATCAGTAGGTCATGACATCTCCATCGTACTCACACGACAGTTCCTACATTGATCAATTTCATACATGATGTAAAAAAGCTTTTAATGAGCAGCTGTATTAGAAAAACACAAAATAAATAATTAGATCCTGATTTATGTACATACAAACACACTTATGTGTCTATATGTCTTTAATATCTGTTGAGTTTCTAGTGTTTTTATATTTTTCATGATTTCTATTTCATCCAATTTTCTTAAATACTGCTGCTATAGCGCTTGAATTTCCCCCATGGTGATTAATAAAGTTTGTTCTGTTATTCTTTTTTATTCTAACGTATTCTGTACTATGACGTCAGAACGTGACTATGCTACAGGGGGCAATGTCGGATCACGCCGAAAAACTCGAAAGCTACCGTTTGCGCATGCGCTCTCGGTTGATAACACTGACAGACAGATCATTTCCAGGTTTGAGAAGTAGAAACTTTTGTATTGTTGTTTTGTCTCCATTTAACCGTGATGGCAGGCACTGCGCTGAAGAGACTCATGGCTGAGTATAAACGTAAGTAGACTAAAACCAATCGTATCGTCACTCCGCTCTCAGCTAATTCGACAACTTGTAGTGTTAGCAAACAGGCTAAGTTAGCAGCCCGTTAGCTCATGTAAGCCTGCTGTACGAATGTCCATAAAGAAATAGCCACTCGATGGTTGATGGTCCCTTTGGCGTTGTTACTGGTTAATTTAACCACGAAACACAATTTTATTTAGAAAGAATTACATTTCAGATGAATTCGGCATCGTTTTCATGTAGCTATAAATGTTCATTAGGGGAAAATAACACGTTTAATAATAGTTTATGTAGCTCGTCAGCACTCCCCTGAATGGAAAATAGACAGCGTTGTCTTTGCAAAAACAAGATCATATTACCATAAACAGTATACAGCGTCTTATATTTTATGACGAATTAAAGATTTGAGATTATTTTAATTTGATAGAAACGTAAAGGCTAAATAGGATCGGTATTTATTTGCTAGACACAGGTTATCGTTGTTTTGATTTTTCCTCTCATGTACTTTGGTTAACTGATCCAGAGTTGTATTACATTGCCTTTTTAAGATAGATTTGGAGACTAACTTTAGAAATATGGTTATAATAAGTGCGGGTTTAACATCTAAGCGTCAATTTAAACCTCTCGTGGTTGAGCTACTTTTGATATTTATATAGTTATGTGCTGTTCGCTTGTCAGTGTTAGCGTGCTAGCTCCCTGTTAGCACATTAGCATGTTTACACACTCCTTATTTTAGAAACATAAAGGCTTCAGGCTCAATAAAAAATTATGTTAATAGTGAGAAGAAGTCATTCATCATATCGTGTGTGTTTTTTTTATTTCAGAGCTCACCTTGAACCCACCTGAGGGGATTGTTGCAGGTGAGACAATAACATTCAAAGTGTTTTTTTATATGTAATTATTTTCCAAAATGAGATTTCTTTCTAATTTTGAGCCTCACTAGATACTTTTAACTTCTCTGTTTTGATCATTTTGCCGGTGATGATAATTGAAATGGCTTATATTTTTGCAAGGGTGTAATTTTTTTCAGAGGTTGTTGTTGCTTATATACTTAATCCTCATATCTTAATGTCAATAGTTCACAGTGTAATCAAGATTCATCCCCACCCCAAGTTAAGCACAAAAACATCTCCATTTTAAAACTACAATTGTTCAATTTCTGATAAAACCCGGATAAAAGAGTACAATTATTCATACCACGTAGTTAAACATTCATTCTGGAATCTCAGGTTCTTGTTTTTGTATTTTTCATCTGAAGGTGTCATTTTTCCTTGTTTTGAAAACAGGAAATTTGAGAGGAAAATTCGTTGGTGGTTGAACCCCAGTGACCGCTGTTTGTTTTTCTCTGTGCAGGTCCAGCCAATGAGGAGAACTTCTTTGAATGGGAGGCTCTCATCATGTGAGTATAGACGGGATTCGTGTCAGTATCACACCGTTATTAAATGAAATGATCCAGTCTGACAGCTGTCGGCACGACGGACCACTAAGCGTTTAAAGTCAGGAGTTAAGCTTATTAGCGCCACAGTCCTCCTAAGAACACGGTAGATTACTTCTTCTTGTTTTAATGTGAGATTAATATCAGCTTGTTGGAGGTTTTAAAATAGTCCAGGGATGGGTTTGACCTTCTGACCTGCAGCTGTCATGTTTGACGTGACCACCAGGTGTCACTGTTCCTTCACAAACAGAAACATCACTGATTGGATTCACCCAGAGTTCAGAGGGACATTCAGCAGTGATTTATATCAACATATTTAACCTGAGGCCCACATTTGTACCGAAGAGTAAATCTGATCCAAACCGTCATCTGCTATTCTCATTTCCTGAAATACCACAGTGAAAACAAAGCGTCTCCCTCAAAACCCTTTTTTCAAACGTTAGAAGGAGTTTCAAACGTTCAGACATATTGCATCAGAAGGCGGGTTAACGTGGGAAATTTCTCTCCTATCCAGATTAAACCTCCCCTGATTACAATGTCGGTCGCCTGTTCACACGACCTGTGATCTTTTACGACCCGGTGTTTACGTCCATCCACTCATGCTAATCAGCAAAAGCTTTCAGACACGCGCAGATTGATCCACGCTCCAGTTCATAAGGTGGCGATGATGTTTCAATGAGCTGGATTACAACCGCCAACAAGCGCCCAGAAGAAGAATACGATTAGGATACGACGTTTAAAACACATTCTTGCATCGTGTATTTATCAAACATGATGTAGGGTCATCAGGGAAAAGACCAGAACCCTAGAGGACCGACAATGAAGGCTTGAGGAATTCTTCTTAGAATTAATTTTTAAAATTTTGTCATTTCAAAATTTCTACAAACCAAAACTAACGGACACCTGTGAAATAAATCCGTCTTTGGAGGAAATTAAACGCATTTATTTCACATTTCCTTTACTTAATAGCTAAAGGGGTTTTTAATAGCTGGAATTTAAGTCCAGAAATGGCAAAATTCTTTTCTATTTAATGTAGAATCTAGAAAGTTCCATTATTTTATGGGATTTAAACTCCATCTTAGACTTAAACCTGACTTATTTCTTCGTTCAGATGCCTCACTGAGAAAATACTAGATTACTTCTCATCAATTACTTAGGTTAAGTTTCAGTAGCAGAAGCTTGAGCCCGTCAACGATGGGAGACGCTGCGGTGAACGTGATGTCAGTGAAGGCAGCATCATTAGATGTAATTGAGCCTCCTGTTGTTGTTGCCGTGCCAGCAGCTTCAGCTTGCCCTTCAATTTAACCTGCAGCTCCTTCACAGGTTAACAGAGTGCATTCCTGCCCCTGTGCGACATCACAACAACATCCCATAATTACCCAGCGCTGTCCTCAGGTGGAGTTGCTTTTCAATCAGACACTTTGATGTTGTGTTGCTCTTTTATTTGGTCAGTTTCAACATCCCCAACGTCTGACAGCATGATTAATAAGACGACAGTGAAGGATGTGTCAAAAATAATTAAAGCCGCAACAAAAGTGACTATTTGGCGGCAGTGACCATTAGAACCTCCGGAGGGACGGCCAGAACCCAAGAGAGGACGGCTAAAACTAACTCTGTGACCACCAGAACCTCCAGCAGTGCTGCTAGGACCTCCTGAGAGTTGAACAGCAGCAGTAACGCACATCCGGTTTACATTCCCCACGGCATCATGGGAACTGTAGTTGCAGAACGGGATTTGCGATGAGACTAAAAATCTGTTATTAATGACTTGTGTTGATGTGGGTGTTACTGTATGGGTATTATGGGATGTTTCTTTGACTGGGCGACTTGAGTTCTACGTGTGGTGTTGATGGTGTTTCTGCCTTGGGTTCCAGGGGTCCTCAGGACACGTGTTTTGAAGGCGGAGTCTTTCCGGCCGTCCTCAGCTTCCCCTCCGATTACCCTCTCAGTCCCCCCAAGATGAGGTTTACCTGCGACATGTTCCACCCCAACAGTGAGTCAACACACACACACACACACAGTGGGTCAAGTACTGTTCTTCCGTCTGTGTGGGTCTTATCTACTGATGACTGGGTCAAGTAGGTTCTGGAGATCTGAACGGTTGGTTTGCTGCTATTCAACAATAACGATCCGTCAGATGAACATGATGTATATGTTCTAATATAATATATGTACCCATCAACCATAACATTATGACCTCTGACAGGTGAGGCTAACACTGTTTATTGTCCGGTTGCCATGGTTACCTCGATTGTGATGACGAGAGGATTGAGTGAGAACATCTCCAGAAACGCAGAATTTGTTGTGGGTTCCTGGTCTACAGCAGTTAGAGCCTGCGGACGTGGTCTAAGGAAGGACCACTAGGGGTCCTTCACACCTTCAAGGTTCTGGTGGAGTCCATGCTTCCACATGATGATGATGAAGCTTCCAGAGATGTAACTGAAGCATGAGAGGAACTTACATGGCATCAGTTGTAGGTTGGTTACGGTTAGATTGAGGATCTGAACGTAGAACTTCCATTCTAAGGACGTTTTTCTCCCTCGGGGAATAAATCTGATCAGGCCAAAGTATTGTCAGTGAATTTTACATTTTATTTTCAGAAACTCAGCAGGTCCCTGTTGTCGTCCGGCGACGCCTCGCTAACCACCGAAATGTGCGAGTTTGACTTCAAACCCGTCATTTGACCTGTCACAACCTGCCACACCGTGCCGCTGCTGTTAGCATGTCGTTAGCATGCTGTCATTAGCGCGGTGATTAGTGGACTGCTGTCTGAGCAGTGATGTCAGGGCGGGTAGACGGTCTGAGCACGCTCCGTACTGATTAGAGGACGGGACAATTGCTGCTGACCTGTCTTCTTCATCATCATCATCATCATTACACACAAACACACACAGACCCACACCGCACACACACACACACACACACACCAGCATGGCCCTGGGCTGAACTTCCTGCTGAAACTGTATCGTCTGATCCTGCATCAACACACAGCAGCAGATAAAGATGAAACACATGAAGAAGAAGTGACGACTCGACATTCTGCAGGAGCCTCCGCTGAGACTTTCCTCTACCTGCAGTTCTGACAGGAGGTTGACGGTTTGAAAACCTGCAGCTGTCGAGGAGCATGAAGAGCCTCCATGACAGGATGCCAGCAGGAAACACTTATCACACCCGGATAAAAGCTGACGTTTGATGCGCTGATAATCTCACCTGAGGGACACGCCCACATTCGTTCCTCTGGAAATGAGAGGATGCCCGGTGAAACCACAGACCGGATAAAAGGTTCACAGTCTGAAGGTTTTCTGAAGCGTCTGAAAAACGCTTTCAGTCTTTAGAATGATCAAAAGTTTATCTTTTTGTTTAAAGTGCTGAGAGTTTCTACAAAAAGACTCAAAGGCTCAAACAGTCTTTTTAAAACTTTCCGTAAGTTTTTACAAAAGTTAAGACGTGATGAATCTTAAACTCGAAAAAATACGTTGTTGTCGAAAACAAAACTTTTTTTTTAAAAGAATTCATGATTTCCCCCAGAAAAAAAGTTATGAACTTAAAACAAAGAGTTATAAACGTTCAAACTCTGCCGGCGCTCTCAGCAGAAGTGTCTTTATGTTGAAAAAAAGAATCTCCACTCACAACCTTCGTTTGGATTGGGAACAAAAAAAAGTCTTCAGCTTGAACGTCAGCATTTCCAAAACAAACCCGTCTCCCCAGACGCACAGAAATGTCTCAACTAAGAAAATCAAAGATTCGAGTGTCTTCACCTCCAAAATGTCAAACTGGTCCTGGACCAGACCCTCCTCGTGGTGGTTCTGCTCGGTTCTGAACGGGTCTCTCTCCTCCTCCTGCAGTCTACCCTGATGGTCGGGTCTGTATCTCCATCCTCCACGCTCCTGGTGACGACCCGATGGGATATGAGAGCAGCGCCGAGAGGTGGAGTCCGGTCCAGAGCGTGGAGAAGATCCTGCTGTCTGTGGTCAGCATGTTAGCAGGTACGCCTCGAACCTTCCTTCAACCCATGTGACCTCTGACCTCTGACCCTCAGTCACAGTTAGGGTTCAGAGTCCTGTTGGTGCGTCTCTTTTCATATGAAAGGGAACATCCTCCGCTGGTTCCTTCCTTGTTTCCTTTCCTTCTTCCTCACTTACTTCCTACCTTCTATCCTTCATTGCCCCCTTTTTTCTCCTCCCTTGCCCCCTTTGATGTTACCTCTCTTTTCTCTTACTTGATTCCTCTGTTGCCCCTTCCTCGTTTCCTTCAATATCTCCTTTTTTGTTTCCTCCCTGGCCTCCATCCTTGTTTCCTTCTGTGTTTCCATCCTTGTCCCCTCCCTTGTCTCCTACTTATGTCCTTCCTTGCCCCCCCCCCCCCCCCCCCCCCCCCCTCCTTCTTCATCCCCTCCCTTGTTTCCTCCTGTCCCATACCTGGTTTCCCTCTGTGTCCCTCTCTTGTTTCTTTCTGTTTGCTCTCCTTTGTGTCCTTCCTTGCCTCCTCCCTTATGTCCTCCCTCGTTTCCTTGTCTCCTCTTCAGAGCCGAACGATGAAAGTGGAGCGAACGTTGACGCCTCCAAAATGTGGCGGGACGAAAGAGAGCAGTTCTACAAACTGGCCCAGAAGATCGTTCGCAAGTCTCTGGGCCTTTAGAGATGATGTCATCAGCCTGTGACGGCGCCCAGCACTCTGTCTGTAGTCATTTCAGGAACATTCCTCCTCCTTCGCATCCGCCACCTTCTCACTCAGGACAGATTTTCAGCATCAGTGAACGCCTGTGGAAAGAATGTAGGAGTGGTCACCTGCCCCGTCACCATGGAAACCAATAACACCAAACACACACACACACACACACACACACACACAGTGCTGCTGGGATGGACAGATCAATAGACTGACAGATGAATGACCGGAGGCCAGGTCTCCAAAACTACCAATTCAGTGAAAGTCGGCCGAAGCAGGACTGGATTGGACGTCACATGATCATCCCGCAGTGACATCATGATCACCTGATCACCATTTCACACCAACAGCAGCCGTAAATGTTCCGATCAGAATGCCGAGTCAGCATTTTGGATACACTCAGACTCGACTTCTTCATTTCTTTCCTCTCCATTTCCCTCTTAACTCCTCCTTCTCCTTTAAAAAGTAAATCTCCTCCTTCTTCAACGTGAGTCCCTGTTTTTAAAAAGTCAGTCGTCCTATTTCCCTTCTCCATCCGCTCATTTTTCTCCTCCTCCTTCCTCCTCCTCCTCAAACCTTGACGACAATCCCTAATATTTGCTCTTCGGCCTCCAGATGAACATGTAAATACAGTTTTACTGTATTTCTACATGAGAATCCTTTAAACTCTGGATGAACGTCTGGAGACTCAACAAATCATCCGTGAGAAGAAAAGTGATACATTTTAACGAATACATTTTAAAACAAATTAATTGTGAATGTTTCCGGCTGCTGTTGGTGTGAAATCATCCGGTGCTGCCTGGACATTAGCTCCTCCCACTCAGAACGGAAGCTCCTCCCACTCTGACTTGATGCACTTTATCTCTTCCCAAAGGATGATTTTCCCCTTCTGTCGTCAGTTGTTATATTTGTTTTCACTAAAGCTGGAAGATCTACGTCTCGTCTCTGTTGTCAGGGCGACGGCGGGAGGAGGTTCTTTAAATTTGTTGATTTTTATTGAAAATAAACGGAGGGAAGGAAAAAAAAAAAAGTCTTTTTATCTTTCTTTAACATCAGCTGTTTTGTTTGGCATAAGGGGGGCGGGGCTACATTATGTGGGGCCGGTGGTTATAATGTTCTGGCTCGTTGGTGTGTGTTACATCATAACGTCAGCAGGTTCTTGTGCTGCCTACCATGAACCTCACTTTTTCGTCCTGGATCAGCTTCAAGTTCTCCTGCTGTGCCGGAGTCATGTGACATGAGTCGTGGGACCAAAGTCACGTGACCTGCGATGGCAGCAGCTTCCTGTCCGGACCTGCCTCTGACAAAAATCACCAGCCATCAAAGACACGGCACCATCAGTTAGTGTCGGAGCGCAGACGGGCCATTAGTGCTGCTCCAACTGTGTTTACAGAGACGCTGTTATTATGGGATGTATGCTTTTAGAGGACATTATTTACATTGAATTAGAAGCCTCAAGATTCGCGTATGTCCTCTGGTCGCCCTCTTGGTAGAAGATCCTCGACCAAAGGATGACACGCTGTGTGTAGCATCCAGGTAAACTCTGGAGAGAACTCAGAAAAATCTATTCAATGTTCAATTTATCTGCAAAATCCTGAAATACACCTTCTGAGATCCTGCTAAGATCTCAGACTTCATGACTACGTGGCAATAAAAACATTATAGTAAGGTTTTGCTAGCATTAGCGTTAGCAATGCATGAAGAAATGTCAAGGAGTTTAACTTTCACATTGACAACACCAACTCCCAAGATGCATTTCACCTTCATGTTGGCTGCTCGAAGAAAAACGCAGAATAAACTGAATCCATTGGGAAGTTTGGGTCGATGTTTGTGGATAAAACGTGTCTCCGTCTGAAATTGTGTGATTTTTAAAACAAAGTTCAAAGTTGAAACCCATCAGTGATGCATTAAGGTAAACCCAGACATTTGTAGACTCAGTCTCAGGTGGGTCTGCATGTGAGGAGGAGGAGGAGGAGGAGGAGGGCGGGGCTCTGGCTCACCTGGGGAATTCCTTCTGTACTGATCTTCAGCACACCTGAGGGAGTGACGCGCAGAAACACGGCGTTGTCTTTATCTGCAGGTTCCTCAGGCTGCGACTCAGACGTTTATCTCCTCTGAGTGTTAGATATGGAGTGAAACGTTCGCAGAATCAGGTTCTCATACTTTCACGACTCCGTTTACCCTCATGTCGTGTTGATCTGTCAGTTACACCTGTCAATCATGGAAACACGAGCGATAATTGCATTTTTTGTTTGATTTTTTCGCAAAACATTTTAAATAATTAAACATTTATTTTAGTCCTGAATGTTTCCGACGTCAAAGTTTCTGCCGAAATAATCAATCGAAGCCTCTTATACCGAAACCAACAAAAAAAAAACCTTCGCATCTCAAAAGCTGAAATGACGACTTTGAAAACAAACTCGTGTCTCCAGGTAAAACTGGGACTTTTCCTTTGATCTGCTTCATCGGACTTTTGCCGCCCGGGTCATTTTATCCCATCCCATCGTATCACCGCCGCACGCCGGCTGGAGATCCTTCGCGTGAGGCCTACGTAGACCTTAGAGCGAGGAAGAACTGGATTGATTTTAGGAAAGTTCATTTCTCATATATCTGCTTCAAAGGCGGAAGCAGAAATGCTATTGGCTGTTGAGCTTTTGAGTGACAGCCCAGTGGCCGAATGTTATTTTTGCATCAAATGGGAGTTTGGTTTTGAAGGGTTGTCCGCCTCCACCACCACCACCACCCCTTCTATTACGATGTAATAATGCAGAAGCATTCGTCTTATTTGATGTCTGCGCTATAATCGATGCTTTCTAACATTAATCTAGAAGCGCAGGTCAGTTTTTTGCTACGTCAGCTAGCCTTTACCCCATTTATCCTAGTGACAGCATAACGACCGCTAGCTCCATCAATCTTTATCCACATAGCGCCGATTCAACAACAACTGCAGTCTGAAGGTACTTTCCCGCGAGAGCAGGTCTAGACGGAACTCTTTGTGTAACTATTAACTCTTCACGTAATTATCTGAGCTTACTAATACAATAATACATACTAATACTCGCGTAGCCTCTCTAGCCCCATTCAGGCAGCCTATTCAATGCAGGGCGTGTGCTCCTTCAATTTCCACCGCGCTCTGTGCACTGGAGGCAAGACGGGGGGGGGGGGGGGGGGGGTCTGTGTTGTTCCACCGCTGAGGTGGAGGTAGTAGCAGAGGTGAGTTACTCCTCTGTATGAGGCAGAAAGGCTTCTGATGAAGTGTTATAGCTGCAGCTCTCTGCTTGACCGTAAGAAAGTCAAAGAAAGAGAGAATGCTTTCAAGTCTGATCCACGGCACGAGGACCAGGAGCTCGTTTCCCGCTGACAGAGGACGAGGTGGGCCGCCACGTGACCGCCAACGCGAGCAACTGTTGATGGAAGCAGATGTAAGACATAACAATCGGACGCCAACGCTGCTGTCAAAACGTCACACTGCCATTTCTAGCAGAATGTCGGCACAATACTTAAGATCACACACCGGGGGGGACATTCTTCCGGATTGGACATTCTTCCGGATTGGACATTCTTCCGGATTGGACATTCTTCCGGATTGGACATTCTTCCGGATTGGACATTCTTGCGGCGTGTTGTTCGGTGTAGCTGTTTGCTAGTCAATTGTCAAGGAGCCAAATCGGAGCCACGCCATTCCTTCACCGTATAACGTAATCGGTTGTTGGCTCTAGACCAGCAAAAAGAGCTGCTGCTAACTCAGGCTCTGAACTAGCCCTGGAACCAGCTCGGTGGAAAAGGGGCAAAAGGCTTGCTGGGAGTTGCCCAAGGCCCCGTTGTAGGTCTCCTAGTATTCTGGTGCCTTTCATGATTATTCCATTTATATCTTTGCGACAAAGCGTCATAGAAATAGGGTTTTGTGTCAATTGAAAACTGTAGACCCTCGTCTTCCTCGTCCAAACTCTCCCACTCTCAGCGGATTCATACCTGAGTCCCAGCAGCAAGAGGAGAGCTGTGTAAGAAGAGGTGGAGTGATCGAGCAAACAAACATGTTTCCATTTTTCTTACTTCCTTAGCGACACACCTCCTTACATTTCGACCTACCTTCTCTGCTCTACTTCCTACTTACCTACCTTCTCTGCTCTACTTCCTACTTACCTACCTTCTCTGCTCTACTTCCTACTTACCTACCTTCTCTGCTCTACCTTACGTCCTTCATACCTTCATACCTTCTGACCTCCCTATCTTTCTCCCTTTCTGGTTGTCTTCTTCTACAGTTTTTCGTGGGTCACGGACCTGCGACTGATGACTCCGCAACCCCGACTCTGATGTTCCTGTCAGCTTCCATAAGCTTCCCAAATTAAAGAGGAGCTCTCTCTCTCTCTCTTCTCTCTCTCTCTCTCTCTCTCTCTCTCTCGCTCCTCCCAGTCTTTAATATTCAAATCTGGGGCGAGCAGCCAGCCTCACCTGCAGGTAGTCTCTCTCTCTCTCTCTCTCTCTCTGTCCTCAGTGAGTCTCACCTGAGGCTGAACATCACATCCAGTCGGAGCGGCTCAGTCCCTGAAGGAAATCCAGGAGACTTCTGAAGCTCTGGAGGTTTCTGAAGGTTTCCGTCTGAAGAGGGACGTCCTCTGATCCCATGAAGACATTCATCAGGTTGAGGATGGACCACTGAGACAAAACTTTAAAGAGGACTTTGACTCCATCCCGGTTTTTACCCGTCTGGATGTTCCTTAGGATCAAATGGTCCAGAAGCTTTGGTCTGCTTAAGAGTTCAACGAGATCTTCTTCTGGCGGGGATTTTAAAGTCTCATCGATCCGATTGGTCCAATCTTAAGACGGACGGACTTCTCAGAGAGACTCTGTGGAACCTGCGAGTCCCACAAGCTTCCCATCCAGGGTCCAGTAGATCGTAGAAGTTTTTCTACGAGACGTCTCGAAAGGGTTTCCGTGAGGACACTGGTTCCGTCCCGAGAGCTTTGGGCCGATGGTGGACCATCCAGAGCGTCTGGAGTTTTTCTGAGGTTGTCTTAATGATTTCTACTCCAGGATCTGAACAGAGCGCTCTGGATTGACCTCTGACCCAGGTTTGAGTCTTCATTTTTATGAGAAACACTAAATAAGTCAAATCCAAAACAAGGAGGTTCTGAGACTCTCCTACTGATCATGTGACTCAGTGAAACAGTCCAGGTTCATACAGAGAAACAGTCCAGGTTCATACAGAGAAACAGTCCAGGTTCATACAGAGAAATAGTCCAGGTTCATGTAGTGAAACAGTCCAGGTTCATACAGTGAAACAGTCCAGTTTCATACAGTGAAACAGTCCAGGTTCACACAGTGAAACAGTCCAGGTTCACACAGTGAAACAGTCCAGGTTCACACAGTGAAACAGTCCAGGTTCACACAGTGAAACAGTCCAGGTTCATACAGAGAAACAGTCCAGGTTCACACAGTGAAACAGTCCAGGTTCATACAAAATTGAAATTTAAGAATCCCAACGATCAAACTACCCACACCGAGTCTGTAGTCTCAGCTCTCTGTGGATCGGACTCCCACCGGTTCTGGAACAACGTATTAAGATTGTAGAAATCACACCTGGACATAATGTTTTGGTACAAATGGGAGAAACGCTGGGGGAATATTTCAATGAAACAGCGGAGAAATGTAGAATAAATGTCCGGAAGCTCATCAAATCTAATATTCCTGTTCTTTGCTATTAAGTTGTTTTTCTTATTTGAGCAGTTTGGTATTTTATTCTATTAAATATGTTAATATTAATGTTTGATTTGATTTGTTTGATTTAAAACGAGGTCATTTAATCCTATTTTTAATATCTGTCAGACGTGGCAAATAAAATATCATAAGAATTCCATTATTGATCATCGCATCAGATTCTACTTCGCTCCAGCTCTAGATTAGTCTTCGTCACCTACGGCGATGGTGAACACGGATGCAGCCTCAGAGGCGAGTGCAGCGCCGTGATCCTGCTGAGGTTGTTAACCTCAGAAGTAACCAGAAACTTTCATCTTTAACTTCAGGACCTGTCAATCAGCAGATTAACGGTCAAACCTGCGTCCTGATGCTAAAGCTAGGATTCGGCTGAAGTTAACTTTTGAGTTAACCGGTACTCAAACCTAAACTTCAGCTAACTACTCGAATAAGATACCTGGAACCCAGTTTCTTAAATCTTAATCTTCTCCTCAAAGTATTAAGTATATAAAGCAGGTTTAAAGCAGAATTAAAGTCGGGTTTTCCTCCCGGGATAACAACTTCATAAATTCTAACTTCGTTTCCTTTTAGGTTTGACAAAGTTCCAGAGGCAGAGAACCGATGAGCCGATGAAAAGTCTGAAGGTCAGTAGAAGTTAGCTCATTAGCTTAGCAGAAAAGCCAAGCTAATAAGCTAATGCTAAGGTGCCGCTTTGTAAATACGCAAAATGCAACCAAGGTTCCAAACTCTAGTTATTTATTTGGCTTGAAATTAGGCTCAGCTGTCACATGGTTTGGCGAATAGCAACCACAATGCTAACGCCTAATTCGACAGGTTAATCCATTCATATCTTAGCTTTTTTTTAAATTAAGTCTAAAAGCTAACAAAAAAACCCCATTTTATTTGGATAACTCAAAATCGCATCATCTGCAACACAGCGTCAATTTAAGAGAATAACGTGAATAATGCCAATAACGTCGCGCAAAATTACATTCGAAAATTGCATTATCGCAAATAACATGGATAACGGGAAATCACGTCAATCGCGTCAATTCGAGAGAATGACAAGAAAATAACGTGAATAATAAGAAATTGCATTATTTGTGTCACAGCGTCAGCTTGAAAAAATAACGCAAATAACGTGAAGAATAAGAAGTAACAACAATTAGGTCACAGCGCCACCTCAAGACAATTATTCATAAAAATAGCATAGCTCGCATCACACTAAGAGAATGTCGCGAGTTAGATGTAGAATGCGAAGTTGTACCATTCATGTTACGCACGTTAGTATCAATTCGAGGGAGTGGCGGAAATAGTATATAAAACGTAGAATGACATTATTCACACCAGTGGGCCAACTAGACAATGCCGAATAAAATAATTCGCACCACATCCTAAAATCATTAGAATAACGTAAATTACGCGGAATCACCTCATTCGTGTTACGTCAACTGGAGAGGTTTCCGCAAATAATGTGAAGATCGCAAACTATCATCATTCGCATCACGATATATATAAGAGTGACTGACGCGAAACAACCTGATAGCTTAACGTCAAACATTCAATCGACTGAAGAATAAATAAAGTTTGAATAAAGTTTGACAGAAAAGTTTTTTTTTTAAATGTTGTTTTCTTTCAGCCTGAAAATGACGGCGAGCGACGCGGGACTGGAAGTAGAACGGTGAGGTGACATCAAACCCGCGTGGTTAACGTTACGCAGGCGTGATGCTGGTGGGTCGCGCCCTGCTGCTCCCCTGGGTGCTGCTCGCCGCCAGGGTCCGATGCCAGAGCTGGAGATCCTGTACAGGTACGAGGAGCGAATACTCAAGGTCTGGTGAAACTTTCATCTCAGGATTAACAGAATGTTGTTATTTTTCTTTACATCCAGGGTTTTTCTTATCCTACCTTAGATCCCGGGAGGCTAGCGCCACCTGCAGCACGTTTCCACCAAACTTCCTTAAATATGAATTTCACCAAAACGTCAAATGAAAAGTTTCATTTTATTTGTTCTCAGTTGAGATTTCACTCAGCGATACTCAGACATGTACGAGGTGTCGTTTGCACAGTTAGCGTAGCATACAAAAAGGTTGTATGTTAGCTAACCACCTCAGCAATTCATCCCTGTAGTTAGCTGGATTTAGTTCACTATAGACAAGAACTAGAAACTAACTTTGAGCTATCTGAAAATGCTAAGCTAACTAGCTCTTAAGCTAATTTAGAGTAAACTGGATCTCACTAACTCGACTGAGCTGACAGGTCCCATGGCTAACTTTGATCGAAAAGGATCTCAGAGTTAAAGGAGTTAGTTTGACAAAATGATACAAATTAACTCTGAGCCGACAAGATCCAGGAGCTAACACTAAGCTAGCTAGCAGGATTAGATGCTAACTCTGAGCCAACAAGCTCAGAGTCAAATAGAGCCAAATAAGCTAACGAGCCCTTTTGTTGACTTGATCTCAGACCTAACAGTACAAATTTTTCTGTGCAAGCTAATCCTGAGCCAACAAGACCTAAATGCTAACACAAAGCTAGCACGATCAGTCATGAACGCTAAACTAGCAAGCCCTTTAGCCGACTTTTGTGCTAACTGAACTTCAGAGTCAAAACAACATGAATTAATCTCTGCTGACAAATTAAATGCAAGTCAACACTGACCTTGATGCTAACATTAAGCTAAGAGCAGAAGCATTAGCATTGAGCTAACTGTCTGCAAGGCTGTTATTCAAATTTTGAGCACAAATGATTACAGTGAGAAAATGTTCATTTTAGCACCTCGGACAAAAGTTGTTATTCCGACTTGAGAGGCAGGTTTAGGTAAAGTTTATCAGGGAGCTTTTTTGTCAATGATCAAACCCTACGTAGGTTTGTTAGCCGTGACCTGCTCTAGCGTGAGACCGCCTTTGATCTCCTTTTCTCCGGCATGAACTGTACGTTTAACCGGCGCTGGCCCCTCTGACCTGAGGCCGCCGCTCCAGACGCAAATACGCTGCTTTGTGCTTCGCCGCTTTTTGTGTCTTTGAAATGTGAGCTGAGTTTCTGTGCATGTCGTCCCCTCCCTCCATTCATCCACCATTCATCCACCATTCATCCTCCGTTCATCCTCCGTTCATCCTCTGTTCATCCTCCATTGATCCGCCGCAGCAGCAAAACACACAGACGGCGCTTAAAGGGGAATTCCAGCTAAAACGCTTACACTGAGCGGACGCCGTCGGATTTGAACCCCCTCCGCGTCTTTTCTTTTCTTTTCAGAGTCACCGGAGTCGTCGTGAAATATGTGAAAATTTACTTTAGTCTTGACAAAATGTTTAGAAAAAAATCAAATAAATAAAGTTATTGAAGAAAAATCCATAAGGTATATTACAACCTGGCAAATGTTAATGTAAAAGTGCAAAACTTTCACTATTATTAATATTTCTGCTACGACAGCTAATAATAATATAACATCAAGTCATAAAAGAATTCAAAACATCAGGTTAAATGTCAAATTAGACATCAAAGTCGTCACATTGCATGTTAAAAGCATGAACCAGGTGAAGTACGACGTCATGAAGACATCGAAGCATCATGTCAAAGGTAACAAAGACATCAAAGACATTAAGTCACATGTCGAGGACATCTGAGCCATGAAGGCAGATCCTTACTTGTCCAAAAAAGCAAAGTATCAAAATAACATGTCAAAAAGACATCTAAGTAACATGTTACAAAACATTAAAGCCATCCAAAATAAGAAAGAGGTCAAGTTATTTGTCACAAAAACATAAAAGGGATCAAGGTACATGTCACGCAGACATCAGCGCATTACCTTACATGTCAAAAAAAGACATCAAAGCGGTACGTTACATGTCACAAAACATTAAAGTAATGAAGAATATGAAAGGGATCAAGTTAAATGCCAAAAAAACATCAAAGTAACATATCAAAATTATCAAAGAGATCAAAGAGGTTTAACTTCACAGAAAGTTGTATTCCTGCATCACCACCACTATTAGTAATATATGTTCTATTACTTATACGATTAATGCTTCGTCTTTCTGTACTAATCATAATATAAATATATATAACTACTAATAATCATAATATACATATATATATAACTACTACTAATCATAATATAAATATATATAACTACTACTCTATTACAATTTCTGCCAGTGATAATTCCACTACTATCTATTATACCTGCTTGTAATAAATACATCAAGCGCCATCTCAAAGACATCAAAGACATCTCAAAGACATCAAAGACATCTCAAAGACATCAAAGACATCTCAAAGACATCTCAAAGACATCAAAGACATCTCAAAGACATCAAAGACATCTCAAAGACATCAAAGTCATCTCGCTGTATCTCACAAAAACATCACTACTTAGACTACTACTACTATTTGTATTACTCCACTACTAGAAGATGAACCAGCAACTAGATGGTTCCCTAGATTTATCGCTATGTCCAGGTCCGACCAGCAGTTAAACCATCAGGGTCCACTGTAGACCTCCACCAGAACTTCTTCTGGGTTCATCTTGCCCAGACAAACGGCCCTACCAGCTCCTGTCATGAAGAGATGAGAGAGAAAAAGCAGGAAGTTTTTAACTTAATCCAGATTAATTATGTATGAACGTGTTCCAGGAAGTTCTGGAGACGCCAGAGTCAGCAGAATCCCGGGTCCCCCTGGAAACGTTAAAACAGACGAGCTGATTGGTGTATTTTAGTCACATGACAGGCGGACTTCTTTCCGATCTTCCTTCCTTCCTCCACAGACCTGTTGCCTCTTGACCTGCTGGCCAGAGCCTTGCCAAGCCCGGGACAGGCCTCGCAGGTCCAGATGGTTCAGTCCAAAGGGTCCAGGGGTCTGCGGTTGTCCGGCGCCATGGCCAGTTTCCCCGCCTCCCAAATCTTCACCAACTGTGAATACTTCCCGTCTGAGTTCTCATTGGTTGCCACGATAAAGACGCCAAGAATGAGACAGAAGGTGAACTAAACAGAACCCTTCCTCTACTGGTCCAATCTGGTCCGGTCTGACCTTTTTCTTCCTCTCGCTCTCCAGAGAAATGAGTACATCTTCTCCGTGGTGGCTGAGGGATCTGATACACTGTTGCTAGGGTTACGTTTATCGGAGAACCGCCTCCACTTCCTGGCCACGCCCCCTGGTGTTGGTAGGCGGAGCCGGATGAGCTTTAACGATGTCAAACTTGACGATAACCGCTGGCACACATTGGTTCTGGCCGTCACCGGACCATACGCGACGCTGACGGTCGACTGTGGACTTCCTCTGGAGCTGTGAGTCAACCTGGTCCAAACTAATCAAAACTGGTTCAGACCGGTCCGGACTGGTTTAGCTCAGTTCAGTCAAGTTCAGCTTATTTATCTTGGGCTAAACTTATACAGTTTAGTTGATATAGGTTCAGACTGTTTAGACTGTCCCAGTTGAGTCCTGGTTTACCCGGTTTAGTACCTCTGTGATATAATGACAGCGCTGTAGTGACTCTGTGATATAATGACAGCGCTGTAGTGACTCTGTGATATAATGACAGCGCTGTAGTAACTCTGTGATATAATGACAGCGCTGTAGTAACTCTGTGATATAATGACAGCGCTGTAGTGACTCTGTGATATAATGACAGCGCTGTAGTGACTCTGTGATATAATGACAGCGCTGTAGTAACTCTGTGATATAATGACAGCGCTGTAGTAACTCTGTGACGTAATGACAGCGCTGTAGTAACTCTGTGATATAATGACAGCGCTGTAGTAACTCTGTGATATAATGACAGCGCTGTAGTGACTCTGTGACGTAATGACAGCGCTGTAGTGACTCTGTGACGTAATGACAGCGCTGTAGTAACTCTGTGACGTAATGACAGCGCTGTAGTAACTCTGTGACGTAATGACAGCGCTGTAGTAACTCTGTGACGTAATGACAGCGCTGTAGTGACTCTGTGATATAATGACAGCGCTGTAGTGACTCTGTGATATAATGACACCGCTGTAGTGACTCTGTGATGTAACGACGGGGCTCTAGTGCCTATTATGCCAAGCTGGTACTTAGAATAGGTTCTGGCTGTTGTATAAGCCCAGAACCTGCACCTGGTTCATTCTGATGTCAGTACCAGAGACCACTTCGGGTTCGGGTCGAGGTCTAAATTCGACTCTTTCAGTAACGGTTTGTCTTTCTCCTAGTAAAGGGGTCCAGTCCTTCCCCGGTACTCTCAGCACCAGAGGGTATTGGTTCTTCGTTGGCAGCCGGAAGACGTTGAGGGGACGCTTCTCTGTGAGTCTGTAATCAGGATCTGGACTTCAGGGTCCATCTAGACAACGTTCCCAGTTCACACCCTTTTGTTTGTGTCCAGGGTCTACTTCGCCAGCTGGTGCTACTTCCTGGTTCTGACGCCACATCCAGACTATGTCCGACCTCTGACCCCAGCTTTGCGGAGCTGTCCATCCCGCAAGTGCTAAAGTCCACCCCCCTCCTGCCAAACCAGCGTGGACCAGATTACCCCTATGGTAAGGAAAGGATGGATGGATGGATGGATGGATGGATGGATGGATGGATGGATGATGGATGGATGGATGGATGGATGATGGAGGAATTCCTATTTCCCAAATCCACCCTCGTCCTCCTCAGAAGCTCGTCTGTCCAAACACTTTCTATCTGGTGGAGTACGTTGGAATCCAGTGCGTCAGGTTACCCTCTTTGACCTCCGACCTTTCAGTGATGGCATCAGGGCTTCTGTAATTTGAGCCACTGAATGATTGACAGGCCTGAGGAGTGTGTGGGCAGGTCTTATTGACATTCATTTATTTAATGTTTGTTTCCATGACAACGGTCTGTTGCTGAGTTGACGGACAGCTTTAAAATTGGCACAGGTGTGTTTTTGTTTTGGTGTCCATCGGTCCGTGTCGGCGCCTTCACTTCACTGCAGCCTATAACATGAGCGCTAAATGAATGTTGTGTTAGCATATGTTACAGCTAAATGTCCAGCTAGCTGAATCTGAAAACAGTTAGATGTTACTATGACAACAGCTAAAGCTAGCTGTTCTCAGTCCTGTCCCAGGTTGTAATAGCATGTTGACAGACTGAGGCTAAAGCTAACAAGTTATGATATTATGCTAAAAGACTGAAGCTAAAGCTAAGTGGTCATGATCTCATGCTAACAGAACGAGAATAAAGCAAACAGGTCATGGTATCATGCTAGGGGACTGAGGTTAAAGCGAACAAGTTCTGATATCATGCTTAAAAGACTGAGGCTAAAGCTAACAAGTTATGATGCCATGCCAACCGACTCAGGCCAAGCTAATAAGTTATGCTATCACGCTTAAAGGCTGAAGCTAAAGCTAACAAGTTTTAATATCATGCTAACAGACGATGGTTAATGCAAACAAGCAAGACGATTGGGGCAAAATCTAACAGGTTCTGATATCATGCTAACAGACAGATGCTATACGTTGCAAGCCATGTGAATAGCTCACAGATCAGCCTTCTTTCGCTATAGCGGTGAAGTGTTGCGTTCAGGGCGGTGTGTAACTCTGAGCGCTGTTGCGTATCTTTGGGATAAATCAGATGTTGTTGTGTGTTCAGACAGTTTCTCTGTCTGTTAGCTCGCCGTCATGTCGTGTAGCCCTCAGGGGAACCTGACTGATGACTGATGATGAAGGAAACTTTCATTCCCCTCGCCTAATTAAGATGAATCCTGTTAACCAAACAATTAGAGTTACGCTGGGGCTTTGCATCAACGTTAACAAATACACACATCCCTCCGCTGGGCTAGCATGAACGGTAGACGCTGCTTGTACCTGTACTTAGCTTGAGTATTGTCATGATACGTCTGTCAGATAGTTTTAGTTTCTACTTGTTGTCTTCACAGATGATGACCTCTTATTCACTTTTACAAAGAAAAATAGCCAAATTGTTTTATTGAATGGGGTTAGCTGTTAGCTTAAGTCATTTAACTTACTTAGATCTGTTATAGAATCAGACAGAGGCTAAAGCTAACGGAGTATGCGACCGCTGCACCGGCGGCGGACGGTGACCTCCAACCCCCTGACAGACTAAACGACTTCTATGCACAGTCTGAGGCTCTGATCACGCACCACCTTTGAGGCCCCTCCTTCCCCGGCGAGCGGGGTCTCCGCCTGGATTCAGCCGAAGTGAGGAAGACTCTGTCCAGAATGAATGCGCGTAAAGCTGCAGGTCCAGACAGCACAGAGGAGAGCGTCCTGCATCACCAGGTGCTCTGGGAATCGTAGAGCAGCAGCTTGCAAGTGAGGACAGCCGAGAAGATCAGAGGGGTCTCCCTCCTCCTAACGAGACCACTACCAGGAACTCTGTATGCAGAGCCTCTTCATGAAGGAGCCCACCCCCCCTCTCATGGACATTACCCCCCCATTAGGGAAAGACTGCAGAGCATCAGGACCTGCACAACAAGGTTCTACAACAGCTTCTTCCCCCAAGCTGTTAGGCTCCTCCCACCCCACCAACACGAACCGACATGAACGTCAATGACACGAAGTGGAAGTTTCAGTCCAACAGGTGCCATGATGCTAACAGACTGAGGCTAAAGCTAGCTAGTTTCCGGTCATTTGTTCATGCTAACAGAGTGTTGCTGTTGTTTTTCTAGAATTGGATTTCAGAGCATTTCTGTTGTGTTTTTCTGGAGTCCGAGGGGCAGAGTGCCTACGTTGTTGTTTTTCTAGAGTCGAGTTCCAAAAATGTTTTTTCTTCTTCTAGAGTTCAGTCTGGAGTGGTTTTTCTAGAGACATAGGTTATACTGTTTTTTTGTAGTTTTTTTTAGAGACAGAGGCCAGCGTGTTTCCGTCGTTGTTTTTCCTAGAGTCAGTTTTAGGGTGTTTTTTTGGTTTTCTAGAGTTGATTGTGGAGAGTTTTTCCGCTTTCCTAGAGGCAGGTCAGATTGTTGTTGTTTTTCTAGAGATATACGTCAGACTGTTGTTGTTTTTCTAGAGACAGAGGTCAAACTGTTGTTGATTTTTTTAGAGGCTGAGGTCAGAGTGTTTTTCTTGTTGTTTTTCTAGAGGCGGATGTCAGACTGTTGTTGATTTTTTAGAGGCGGAGGTCAGAGTGTTTTTTCTTGTTGTTTTTCTAGAGGCGGAGGTCAGAGTGTTTTTTCTTGTTGTTTTTCTAGAGGCGGAGGTCAGAGTGTTTTTTCTTGTTGTTTTTCTAGAGGCGGAGGTCAGAGTGTTTTTCTTGTTGTTTTTCTAGGGTCAGAGGTCAGAGTGTTTTTCTTGTTGTTTTTCTAGAGGCGGAGGTCAGAGTGTTTTTCTTGTTGTTTTTCTAGAGTCAGAGGTCAGAGTGTTTTTTCTTGTTGTTTTTCTAGAGGCGGAGGTCAGAGTTTTTTTCTTGTTGTTTTTCTAGAGGTGGAGGTCAGAGTGTTTTTCTTGTTGTTTTTCTAGAGGCGGAGGTCAGAGTGTTTTTCTTGTTGTTTTTCTAGAGGCAGAGGTCAGTGTGTTTTCCTAGGTTCAGAGGTCGGAGTGTTTTTCTTGTTGTTTTTCTAGAGGCGGAGGTCAGAGTGTTTTTCTTGTTGTTTTTCTAGAGGCGGAGGTCAGAGTGTTTTTCTTGTTGTTTTTCTAGAGGCGGAGGTCAGAGTGTTTTTCTTGTTGTTTTTCTAGAGGCTGAGGTCAGAGTGTTTTTCTTGTTGTTTTTCTAGAGGCTGAGGTCAGAGTGTTTTTTCTTGTTGTTTTTCTAGAGGCGGAGGTCAGAGTGATTCCGGGAGACGCCCCCCCTTGTTCCGGATCAGAACAAGGTCAGCTGTGGTTCAACACTAAGAGGAAAGAACTGTCGGTGTGTGACGGCGCGGCGTGGAGGACGCTGCTGCAGAGTGAGTCCAGAAAACTCATCAGGGATTCAAACCCCTGGTTGAGAAATAAAGTTTTATTTATAAAGAAAATAAAGTAAAGATAAATGTAAGTTCTTACATCAAAGCCCATGTTCTTCAAAAGAAAAGAGCGTTTATCATAAAAACGTTATAATGTCATGAGATCAATGAGAAGAAAGTCCTGAAGACATTATGTCGGACTTTTACCTTCAAAGAACGACGATGATGATGATGATGATGATGATGATGATGATGATGATGATGATGATGATGATGATGATGATGATGATGATGATGATGATCAGGAGAAAGTTCTAATCTCAGTTGGTGTTCTGTGATAAAAAAAATAAATATTTAAAAAATAAATAAAAGTCTTATTTATGTGATAAAATATAAAAATTAATATATAATATGATAGAAATAATGAATTAAAAAAGATATAATATTATTCTTACGTTATTATATAATTTTATTTATTATAATTTGACATTTATGTTATATTATTTTATCTAATATTTAAATAAATGTATTTTATACCTAAATCTAGTTTCAATATAAAGTAAAATTTTAAATAATAATTCTAACAATAATAATATTAATAATGATGATAATAATAATAATAATAATAATATTACAATAATAATAATAATAATAATAATAATAATAATGATGATGATGATGATGATGATGATGATGATGATGATGATGATAATAATAATATTACAATAATAATAATAATAATAATAATAATAATGATGATGATGATGATGATGATGATGATAACGATGATAATAATGATGATGATGATGATAATAATATTACAATAATAATAATAATAATAATGATGATGATGATGACAATGATGATAATAATGATGATGATGAAGATGATGATGATGATGATGATGATGATGATGATGAAAATAATATTACAATAATAATAATAATAATGATGATGATGATGACAATGATGATAATAATGATGATTACGATGATGATGATGATGATGATACGGTAGATTCATTAAAAACCTACTTGGTAAAAACTCATTCCTGATCATAAGACCACGTCTCCTCTCACATAGATGTTTCACACGCCTGATAAACGTGTCTTTTCTTGGGTTTGGCGTCTCCTCAGCAGAGAAGGAGCGTCTGGACTACGTGGAGGACTACCAGGACCTCTACACCAGCTCAGAGACCTTCGACATCGAGGTCTTCTCCATCCCGTCTGAAGGCCTCTTCATGGCGACGGCCAACAGGTAGTAAAACACCGCAGTGAAACCAGGACCTCCACGTCTCCATGGTAACCTTCATGTGTCGTCACGCAGGGACTCCCGGTCCGGTTCTGGTATCTACATATGGAGAGACGGGTCATTCCAGCTCTACCAGAACATCAGCACCCGGGAGGCCCGAGCCTGGAAACACTTTAGCATCGGAGACAAGGTGAGACCTGCTCCATCTTCAGTCCAGGTTCATACAGTGAAACAGTCCAGGTTCACACAGTGAAACAGTCCAGGTTCATACAGTGAAACAGTCCAGGTTCACACAGTGAAACAGTCCAGGTTCATACAGTGAAACAGTCCAGGTTCATACAGTGAAACATTGATTTTCATTCAACATCACTTCCTGGTTTCTGAAGATATTTTCAGAATAAGTGTTTGGATCTGGATGAAAAACATTTTTTTCTCCTGCACCAGTAAATCAAATGTATTTTTATGTTGCTACGGAAATTGTTTCCAGAACAATAACATTCCATTAATCAAAGTTCAGTCCAGTCATCACTTTTAAAGTAAACATTGATTCACAACAATGGATTTTAATATTATTTGCTTGACTTCTGTGATTTCTTTCTGTGTTTGACCCCTGGTTGACGTCTCATCTCGTGACCTCTGACCTGTGTTTGACCGCTCACCACGTGACCTCTGACCTGTGTTTGACCTCTCACCATGTGACCTGTGTTTACCTCTGAACCTTTGATCAGCAGGATGAATAGAAGCAGAGGGAGGAGTGTGGGGGTCAAAGGTCAGAGAGTCATTGCACTGGCTGTGTTTGTACAGTGAAGGCGCTCCGGCACTCACACACAGGTGTGAGCGTTCGCGGATTCTGAGGGAGGTCATGTGACCGCACATCGATGAAAAGGACCAAACAGGAAGTGGTTGAAACGACCAACAGTTATGTAACCACGAATTAAAGGTGCAGTCTGCGAATATGTAGGCGTTCTTCTTATAACACAGTGAATGTAATAATCATCACTGTGTTTTTTTTTTAAATGTAGGCTTACAAAGAGTTCTTTATATCCCAGAGGGGGCGGGTCTTCTTCCGTGTTCCCATGTCATATTTGTATCTTTTCTATGAATACTACATTTTGGGCGGGACTGTTTCTGCAAGTAATGATCCAGTTCGTGCTGAAAAAATCGGATGGGTTACACCGACCTTTCTCTGGATCCTATTGGTTGTTACTCGTATCTTATTCATCCATCAGAGTTTCCTCGTGGTGGCGAACTCCAAGGAGGCGGAGCCTGAGCTGTCAGTCATCTATCGGTGGAGTCAGCCGCGGAGGCGTTTCCTCCGCCACCAGACGCTGGAGACTCATTCCGCTGTAGACTGGGAGGCCTTCCACATCCACAACCACAGCTTCCTGGTGGTAGCCAATCACAGACGAGGTAACGTCGGGACTTCTGGATCACCCAAGATGGTTTAAATAATCCAGGATCTCCTGCTGTTATCAGGCTAAAATAACGCTCATCCAGCTAACCTGGTTCTTTAAACTCGGTTTGTTGATGTTATCTTGGATTTCCGTTCGCAGAATGAAAGTGGATGATAACTAACTTTAGCGATAATGGCCAAAATGAGCTAACACTAGCAATGATAGCTGAAATTAGCTGGTATGGTAACTTACATTAGCTAACTTAAGTGAAAATAGCTGAAATTAGCAAACTCTAGCAATGATAGCGGATATTAGCTAATTCTAACGACGAAAGCTAATATTAGCTAGCTCTAGCTATGATAGCTGACATTAGCTAACTCTTGCAATCATAGCGAATATCAGCTTACTCTAGCAATCATAGCGGATATTTACTAACTGTATTGGTACAGCTAACATTAGCTAGCTATAGCTATAATAGCTGACTTTGGCTAACTCCAGCAATCATAGCGAATATCAGCTTACTCTAGCAATTATAGCGGATTTAGCTAACTCTATTGGTATTGCTAACATTAGATAGCTCTAGCACTGATAGCTAACATTAGCTAAATCTAGCAATCATAGCGGTTATTAAGACTTAAGACTTAATTACTAAGAGACTGCTTACTATGGCGCAATTTTAGCATAAAATCGGAAACGTTTTGTCTTTACTTTTAAAAAAAGAATTGTGTTCACTGCAAATTTGTTTCGCTAGTTTACATGGAAACATAAAGAACACAAAAAAAACACAAAAATACGTGATAACGCGTACAAACGGCCCCTAAGGGCGCGGCCACTTTTTCTTCCCACGGACTCAGTCGGTATTGAAGATCCTTAATGGTTCCATAAATATATGTTGGGGCATTTTTTTTTTTGAAGATCCGACTGAGATTATTCTGAGATAAACTGAAGAACAGAAGAAAAGAGGAAGGTCTAACTTTTTCACACCATCTACTCTAGATTGTTATCAGGTCAGATCTTGGGGGGATGACGAGGAAAAGTTTGACTTCCTGTGGCGTCTTGAGGTTTTTTCAGTTCCGGCTGATGAGAGCTCGTATCTCCTCGTCTGTTTGTCCGCCGGGGAATGTTGCATTGTGGGAGCGCTTTTATTGAACTTCAAACACATCTCCACCTGCAGCGTGTTTGTACTGGGAAGATGAAACACATGGAGTGATCAGAGAGAGTTTATGATCTGACCATCAGAGAGAGAGAGAGAGAGAGAGAGAGAGAGAGAATGAAAGAAAGAGCAGATGAGAACGAGAGGGAAAGAGAGAGAGGAGGAGCAAGAGAGAGGAAGAGCGAGAGAATGAAAGAAAGAGCAGAAGAGAGAGAGAGAGAGAGAGAATGAAAGAAAGAGCAGAAGAGAACGAGAGGGAAAGAGAGAGAGGAGGAGCAAGAGAGAGGAAGAGCGAGAGAATGAAAGAAAGAGCAGAAGAGAGAGAGAGGGAAAGAGAGAGGAGGAGGAGCAAGAGAGAGGAAGAGCGAGAGAATGAAAGACAGAGCAGATGAGAGAGAGAGAGAGAGAGAATGAAAGAAAGAGCAGAAGAGAACGAGAGGGAAAGAGAGAGAGGAGGAGCAAGAGAGAGGAAGAGCGAGAGAATGAAAGAAAGAGCAGAAGAGAGCGAGAGGGAAAGAGAGAGAGGAGGAGCAAGAGAGAGGAAGAGCGAGAGAATGAAAGAAAGATCAGAAGAGAGAGAGAGAGAAAGACAGAGCAGATGAGAGAGAGAGAGAGAGAGAAAGACAGAGCAGATGAGAGAGAGAGAGAGAGAGAGAGAATGAAAGAAAGAGCAGAAGAGAACGAGAGGGAAAGAGAGAGAGGAGGAGCAAGAGAGAGGAAGAGCGAGAGAATGAAAGACAGAGCAGATGAGAGAGAGAGAGAGAGAGAATGAAAGAAAGAGCAGAAGAGAACGAGAGGGAAAGAGAGAGAGGAGGAGCAAGAGAGAGGAAGAGCGAGAGAATGAAAGAAAGAGCAGAAGAGAGAGAGAGAGGAGGAGAGAGAGAATGAAAGAAATAGCAGGAGAGAGAGAGAGAGGAAGAGAGAGAGATTGAAAGAGAAGATTGCGTCTTCTTGATGAAGTCTTCTCCAGGTCAAGGCAACCATTTCAGTACGTTGTTGATGATCCTCACGTGTTCCTGTGTCCTCAGCCAGAGACTCCAACCACAACATCCAGAGTGTGATCTACAGGTGGAACCCCACAACAAAGGTAACGCCGTCCAACTCCCTACCCGGTTCTCCCAGTCCTCCGGACCCATCCCGGTCCGGTCCGACTCACGCCTCACGCATTGTTGTCCTTTGTCCGAACCTCCAGCTGTTTGAGGAGAACCAGACTCTGTCCACATCCGGAGCGTACGACTGGGAGTTCTTCTCTGTCGGGCCCTACCACTTCCTGGTTGTCGCGAACACCTTTGATGGGCGGACCACCAGCCTCACCTCCACCGTCTACGTCTGGCTTGAGGGGCGCTTCCAGCCCTACCAGAGCATCCCGGTCAGTGGTAGTGGTCCTTCTGCTGCAGGTGTAATGGTAGCATGTCTGCCTGAAGGCTTGTTAGTGGGGAAGATAAAGGCTCATGGAAGTTAGGCCTCTACCTGTACAGGTGAGCCTCAGGTACAGGTAAATCTTTACTTACAGAGGTGAGTCCACCGGCCTGATTCACTTCCTGTACCGGCGAATCTTTCCTGGATAGGTGAGCCGGTCTGTGATGTTGAGTCTCTGTTAACAGCTCATCACAGTTCAGCATACCTGTACAGGTAAATCACTACCTGTAGAGGTGAGCCTACCTGTACAGGTAAATCACTGCCTGTAGAGGTGAACCTACCTTTACAGGTAAACCACTACCTGTAGAGGTGAGCCTACCTGTACAGGTAAATCACTGCCTGTAGACGTGAGCCTACCTGTACAGGTAAATCACTACCTGTAGAGGTGAGCCTACCTGTACAGGTAAATCACTGCCTGTAGAGGTGAACCTACCTTTACAGGTAAACCACTACCTGTAGACGTGAACCTACCTGTACAGGTAAATCACTGACTGTAGACCTGAGCCTACCTGTACAAGTAAACCACTACCTGTAGACATGAGTCTACCTGTAGAGGTAAATCAATAACTGTAGACGTGAGCTTACCTGTACAGGTAAATCACTACCTGTAGACGTGAGCCTACCTGTACAGGTAAATCACTGACTCTAGACCTGAGCCTACCTGTATAGGTAAATCACTACCAGTAGCCGTGAAACTACAGGTACAGGTTATTTTCCACCGATGAGGTGAGTCCCCTAACTATATCTGTAAACCTTCTCGAACAGGTGAGTCCTATCTGTAGACCCGTTCAGCTCCATGTAGGTGAACCTACCTGTACGGGTTCATTTCCTCTCTTGCATGAAACCGTTTTCACCGCCTGTACCCGTAAACCTACGCGTACAGGTAAATCAGCTGAGCCTCTACCTGTGCAAGTGAGCCTACCTGTGCAGGTGAGCCTACCTGTGCAGGTGAGTCCCTCCCCGGCTGGATGACAGCGCGCAGACCTGATGAGGAGCATTATCTCAGTAATCACAGTGACTCATACGCTAACGGCAGCCTGACGCGTCGACGTCAAAACCGCAAATCAGGCGCAGATGAAAACCACCTGTTGAATCGAAGCCCTGGGGGGGAAACTCTGATTGAAGTCTTCGTGCCGCGACTCAACAAGGACGCGCCGCTTTCCTCTGCCATCGGAGCAGCGGGGGGAACATTTCTGCTGGTGTCAGCAACAGCTGCGGCGCCGTAACCGGATCTGGTTTCAAGGTCTCCTCGGTTCTACCGGGACCCCAAACTGACAAATACGTGTTTATATCCTTTTTACAGCCGACAATATCACAAAGTAGTATATAAATAGATTTGTATATATATTCTCTCCTAGTGTTCTGCATGTTTTTGTACCTGTTATTGTCTTACAGGTGTTAAACCTTGGGTTTGTTCTGCGGGTGTCACACTTTGACTTGTTCTGACCCTGCGGGTCCCCTGAGCTGGTCTTACTTGTCTCGGTCTTGTGGATATTTTTTCCCCATGGACTTGTCTTGTAGGCATTGAGCCCGATTTATCCTGACTTTTAAAGTTCTTATCTTTGATCAAATTCTGTCTTGTAGGCCTTTATCTTCTTCAGTGTTTGGTTCTGATGGTGTTTTTCCTCCTGTGTTTGTCAAACTCTCTGTGACTGTGATCTGTTTTTGTTCTGTGGGCACCTTTTTCTCTCAGATTTGTCTTGTAAGGGTTAAACTTTGAGTTGTCTTATTCTTGTGGGGTTTTTTTTCTCCCCTGACCCAAACCTGGTTAACATTTGCTAAATCTTGATTTGTCCTGAAGCTGGGGATTTTTGTTTTGCCTCAAACATGTCTTATAAATGCCTAACGATGACCTGTGTCAGGTCACTCACTGTTTTTGTCACCTGCGTTTCGTCTCACAGGCGTTCAGGCTTGACTCGTCTTGGACTTTGTTTTTTGGTCTCTGAGAATTGTCTCTTAGAAGTTTAACCTTTCATCATCTGGCGGCTGATTTTACGTCTAGATTTGTCTTATAAGCATAGAAGTTTGACAAATTCTGACCCTTTGGGTGTTTTTTATCCCCTCAGTCTGGTCTTACAAGTTTTTAAAGTTTTATTTCTCTTGGCCATGGTGGTGCTTTTACCCCTGAACTTGTCTTAAATGCCTTTTTGGCCATATTCTAATCCTGTGGGTTCTTTATTACCCCCATTTATCTATTGTAGGCTTTTAAACATGACTTTTTTTCAGTCTTGTGGGTGTTTTTTTCCCCCTGGACTTGTCTCACAGGTATTTAACTATTCCTTGCCTTGATACTATGGTGGGTTTTTTTTCAGTCGGGCTGTTCTTATTGGCATTTAATGTAACTTTTATTGGACTCTGGGTGTTTTTTTCCCTCTCAGACTTCTCTTAAAGCTGGTTAACCTTTACTCAACATGATCCTGTGGTTGATTTATATCCCACGGACTTGTCTTACAGGATTTTAAGTGTGACTTATTCTGACCCTGTGTGTGTTTTCCCCCTTAGCTTTGTAGCTTTGTAGATGTTTTGAACTTCATTTAAAACCTTTTGGACTTACTATGTCTCATATCCAACTAGAACAGGGTTGAAGGGGTCGACTCCGGCTCAAAGCCGGATCTCAGGGTCAGCAGAAGGAGTTCAGATGAATCTTTAATGAAAATAGCCTTAATTAACATCCGGGAGAAATAAACACCACTTAAACCGAGCGAGGCTCTCCTGTAATAAGCGTGAGGGGCGGGACGTCCTGCCGTCAGAGGTCAGTCAGACATAAACGGCGCTACGATGACAGACGCTGACATGAAAAGAGTGACACGTTCATTAAAGTTGTTTTTCCCGCTGCCTTCGTGACGCCGTGATTAAAAAGGAAGCGAAACCTTCCGATTAAAACGCAGGAAAGCAGAGGAGTGTAATTAATGAGACTCGCAGCTGCGGTGTTTGTGTGCGAGGGGGTTTCCAGCGGCAGACTGTTAGGACTCGTCAGAAGAGCCTTTATTGGATTTTAAAAACCACATAAAAAAAAAACCACGTTAAAGCTTCATGAGCCTTTAATCCGGCCTCTGACAGAAACAGTCACAGCCAGGTGAAAACACATGAAACGCCGGCTGTTTACACCGAGAAGCCGCAGGTCCGCCAGTAGATCATCTCAGCTCGCCGCTCGGAACCTCTGCTGGCCTCTAGAGGCTGAAGGGAGTCATTGCAACACGACTCACCCGGATTCTGTTGGGTTTCAGACTCTAACCAGAGGTGGGTGGAGAGTAACTGAGTACTTCTACTCGAGAACTGTACTGAGGTACCTCTACTTTAAATTGAGAATTGCCATTTCACGCTACTTTATACTTCTAATCAACTACATTTGTCTGACAGCTTTAGTTACTAGTTACTTTTTGGATTTCTATTGAAAAATGAAGTTTTTTTGTAGTATCCGCTGACCAGAACAGTAACTAAGTACTTTTACTCAAGTACAAATTTGAGGTACCTGTTCTTCATTTGTGTATTTCCATTTTATACTACTATATCCTAGTAGTATACGTACTATTAGTACTTTAATTCAAGTAAAACATCCGAATACTTCACTTTAGCAAAGACAGAAGTCATTAGTTAACATTAACCGTGATAGCCGAAATAAGCTAACTTTAGCATTGTTGCCTGGCATTGGCTTCGTCTAGTGACGACATTAGACAACCTTTGTGATGAAAGCTAATATTAGCTAACGTTAGTGTTGATAGATGACATTAGCTAGTGTAAGCTATGATATCTGACATGAGCTGATATTAGCAATAATAGCTCATATGAGCTAGCTATAGCAATCGTAGTTCACATTAGCTAACTTTGCTCACGCTACTTGACTTGAGCCCACTTTAATCAATGATACCCGAAATTAGCTACCTTTAGCAATTAGCATTTCGGCTAATGGGAAACCTTTGTGATTGTGTTGCTTAAGTCAGTCTACGAGGGTTGGCCCAGAGTTCTGAATGCGTTTCTGAAGAGGGACAATGTTTAGGGGGCGGAGTCACTCAGAGATCACAGTCAAAGACAAACAAGTTGACCTTTAACCTTGAACGGCTAACCCTTGCAGTAGTGAACTTCCTTCCTGTCATGACTTTCTTTCTGCAGACGGTGGGCGCGACCGACTGGGAGATGTTTCAGATCAACGACAGGTTCTTCCTCGCCGTCGCCAACAGTCAGAAGGTTTCAGGCCGCGGCCCGAGTCTCTACAGCATCAACTCCACCATCTATGAACTCAACACCTTCACGCAGACCTTCATCCCCTTCCAGGACATCCTCACACACAGGTGACCTGCTTCTTACTCCATGTACCGGCGGCTCCTCTGGTCGGAATAAATGTTTCAGCGAAATACGATAAGAAATGTCTGACATCTGTGTTTGAAGAGATCAAATACTTTCCGAGGGACCTACAACGTTTGGTAGGACTGATGTTCTTGTTGTGGTTCCAGCGCAGTGGATTGGGAGTTCTTCACCATCGGAGACGAGAAGTTCTTGGTTGTGGCCAATTCTCATGATGGCAGTTCGTACTCGCTGAACAGTGTTGTCTACAGGTAGGTGTCTTTTTTTTCTGTCTGTATTTATTGGCTTTTGTTGGTATCTGATGTTTTTTCTGTCTGTATTTATTGGGTTTTGTTGGTATCTGAGAGTTTTTTGTTGGTATCTTGTGGATTTTGTTGGTATCAGATGGTTTTTTGTAGGTATCTATCTGGTTTTGTTGGTATTTGAGAGTTTATTGTTGGTATCTGATGTTTTTTTTTTTGGTATCTTTTGAGTTTTTGTTGGTATCAGATGGTTTTTATGTAGTTATCTATCGGGTTTGTTGGTATCTGAGAGTTTATTTTTGGTATCTTTTGGGTTTTGTTGGTATTTGAGAGTTTATTGTTGGTATCTGATGTTTTTTCTGTCTGTATTTATTGGGTTTTTTTGGTATCTTTTGGGGTTTTTGTTGGTATCTGAGAGTTTTTTGTTGGTATCTTGTGGATTTTGTTGGTATCAGATGGTTTTTTGTAGGTATCTTTTGAGTTTTTGTTGGTATTTGAGAGTTTATTGTTGGTATCTGATGTGTTTTTTGGTATCTTTTGAGTTTTTGTTGGTATCTGATGTTTTTTTTGGTATATTTTGAGTTTTTGTTGGTATCAGATGGTTTTTATGTAGGTATCTATCGGGTTTGTTGGTATCTGAGAGTTTTTTGTTGGTATCTTGTGGATTTTGTTGGTATCTGAGAGTTTTTTGTTGGTATCTTGTGGATTTTGTTGGTATCTGAGAGTTTTTTGTTGGTATCTTGTGGATTTTGTTGGTATCAGATGGTTTTTATGTAGGTATCTATCGGGTTTGTTGGTATCTGAGAGTTTTTTGTTGGTATCTTGTGGATTTTGTTGGTATCAGATGGTTTTTTGTAGGTATCTATCAGGTTTTATTGGTATTTGAGAGTTTATTGTTGGTATCTGATGTTTTTTTTGGTATCTTTTGAGTTTTCGTTGGTATCAGATGGTTTTTATGTAGGTATCTATCGGTTTTGTTGGTATTTGAGAGTTTATTGTTGGTATCTGATGTTTTTTTTGTCCGTATTTATTGGGTTTTTGTTGGTATCAGAGTTTTTAGTCTGTATCTATTGGGTTTTCTTTCTATCTGATGGCATTTATTTGGTATTTATTGTTTTTTGTTGATATCATATTTGTTTTGGAGGGTTTATTGGTATCTTATGGTATTTAGTCAGTATTTATTGACCTTTGTCGTCATTTTTTGGGGGGTTTTCTGATCTGATGTGTTTCTGATGGTTTTGAGGGTTTGATGGTTACAGACTTTGTCTACTTGAAACTTATTATCTCTGTATGTCTTGTGTTTTTAAGGTGGCAGGGATACGAGGGCTTTGTTCCGGTCCACATGCTAACAACGTTCGGCTGCAGGGACTGGGAACACTTCGGCACTGATGAGGGTTCCTACCTCATCTACTCCAGCGCCACCTCCAGACTCAGCAAGGTCTTCAAACTCAGAACCTACTGAGGTCTTCTGAGACTTAAAGCTAAAACCCCTCGAAGACACCATCGTCATTATCTGAACATGAGGAAGATGAATAGACTTGCCTCCATCCCATGATAGGAGAAGGATAGATTTTTGCACAAATGTCGATCAGAGTAGATAAGAACAAACTTGTTTTAGAAATGTGGCACTTTTCTCTTCAGAAAACTTAAGGTGACGTTCAGCTCTGCGGAGAGACAGCGCCCTCTGCTGGACAAACCCTCCTGATGACGACTCTTCTAGGATCTTCTAGGATCAGAAACGGGTCCCTACTTCAACCCTCGTCCAGATTACAACCATTAAAACCTGAAGTTTGGGCTCCTTTCACAGAGTCAAAGTCCGAATATCTCCAAAAAGTCAAACCAGAAAGCTGGACTTTGGAAACTAGAGTTTTGTCGGTAGATGTTAATGAACCGACTTGTTCTGGTCCCAATTAAATCCCTCTCCCCTATTTATTTTTTTATTTTTTGTATATTTACAGCATTTGAAAAGCTAACTGTGAATTGTTTTTGTCAAAAATGCAAACGCTAACCCGATGCTAATACTGACATATCACTTTGGCCAATGGGGAAGTCCGAGAGAACTAAAGCTATTCGGCGCTAAAGCTACATGTGGGCCCCGATGTTTTTCTTTAAGCTCCTGTTTGATTGTTCCTTTTAACCACTTTGTCAACATTTCGCCAAATATTAAATGTGAATAAAATTAGCCGTTAGCCACTTTGGATTCGTATCGCCTTCGCTCGACTCACGAGAAGAAGAAATTTATGAATTTCTTTTTAGTTTATTTGAAGTAATGCCAGACCAATACGGTTCCCGGTTGACTGATGTTTGTCAGTTGGCCGCCACCACCAGGTACCATCCAAGTGTCCAACGTCCATTGGTACACAGGGTTGTGGTACAGCGCCATATGTCCATATATAGTTACCATAAGGTGCAACACCCAGATAATCTCAATGCTGATGGGCTATTATCACTATCAATGGGTAAAACTAGCAAAAAAGTAGCTTCATGCTAACGCTTACTGCTAATAGTGAGCGGCCATCAGACAAAATCTACACATGGCTTTGAAATCCCCTGATTGTTACTGTAGGGAATTTTTTTTACGACTACCTGACAGGATCCTCAGAAGGTTGAATTTTCAAAATAAGTGTATGTTTTATTGTGAAAGTTTCTTTCATTTCTTTTACACTGTTTTTCTTTTAGGAACAGGAAACTTTTCATAAATGTACGTAAGCTACAATGAGACCAAAGTAATAGCTGTTCTAATATAAAGCAGAATAAAACGTTTTTACGTGCTTATATAGAACTTTAAAAATCTCTCTTTTAAGTCCATTTTTAATTCAGGTCTTTACTTAAACCTGAATATTAACTTGATATGAACATATACTTGATTAAATACGTGTTTCCATAATTCACCTTCGTATAGTTAACGGCGCCTCGGATCTCAGAGAATAATAAAGTTTTTATCTGTTGAAATCATTTTGTATAGCAAAACAATAACTTATTATATTTGTATTTGCGTGTAAATGTAAACAACTGCAATATAAAATATATGTTTTTGGAGGAATTATATACAGTACTGTGTTATTATTTTTTAGTATTTTGAAGCATAATATTGTAGTTTTATCCAAATATTTGCATATTTATGTGGGAATAAATTCTCCTTATTGTCTTATTCCTGATTATTCTCACAGATTTGTATTCCATTATATATAGTCTTTTTATCTTTTTGCGATAAGAACAAAAAAAACCCAACATTTCATGGGAAACAATGGCGGCTGATATCGTAACCGTAGCAACAGCCAATAGTAATATATCACAAAGTCGCTACTTCTACTACTACACAGGAAGTTACTTTTGCTCCATTGTTCCTGGTCCAATCTGCTTCTATGTCTGTTGCCTTAAGGATTCATTCGGTGAAACAGTCCAGGTTCACACATTGAAACAGTTCAGGTTCAAATATTGTGTTTTTCTGCTTATTGTTTTTTTTTTTTTTTTAAAATCTCCATTGATTCATTTATTTATTACATCCATATTTATTCATGTGTTCTGTTTTTATTGCTCCTGTTTCTGAAAATAAAGTTGAAACAAAAAAAAAAAAAAACTTTATTAAGTTATCTTCTCAGTCAAACACGACAAAAATATATGATGTATTAATTTACATTTATTTCGTACGATAAAATGAATACAGGCAATTTTTATAATTACACTCATTTATTTAATATATATATATATGTATAATACTGTTACGGGAGGATCTGCGGTGGCGACCCCTAGAGGGAGGAGCCGAAAGAACAAGATGAATTACATTACACTCTATTGGAGTGTAAAAGGGAAAGAGCTTTGATGTCACAAAGCTATCACGTCGTCACGCCATCTTGGAGTTTGCGCCTCAGCTACGATGTTTTATCCTGGTTCGATGTTCAGAATTCCATTAAGAGGAAATCCAGATATGACATTCAATTCAAGTCCAGGGAAAATAAATGAGAAGGTAATGAGAACAAGACGTGTGCTGGAAAGAAATTCCAGTCGGACCTTTTCATTTTTTTTATTTGTTTATTTAGATATTTCTGTCAACAATAATTTTGCAACCCCTGGTTAACAGATTGGGTTGTATATGTAAGGTTCCAAATTAAAGTAGAAGAAAAAAATTTTAGTATAATGTTAGTAATGAGAACAATCAACAGTGGAGGATATTCTCACAATTTATCACTGTTCACATCTATCCTGTCTCTAAATTGTGGGAAAGAGGTATTGTTTGGATTCACTTCCTTAGTGCTCTCAGTTTTATACCAAATTTAACATCTGAAGATTTAAATTCTCAAATGAAACTCTGTTTTGGTGCTTCCTGCCGGCATCAAACCATAGATCTCTTCATAAACAGAATGCAAAAACGAAAAGAAAGTTCTTAATCTTTACGAGATATTTATTTAAAAGTATTTTCGTTTTTTTATTATTACTATCACTTTGACTCCGTGAGATTTATTTCGTTTTAAAGTTGAAACAAATAAAGATTTCACTTCCGGTCACGTGAGCCTTCATTTCCGGTGTGAAAGGGTAAGTGCCCCGGTTTGAAAGTGCGAACATCAACAGGTTGTGTCAACTCTGTTAGCTCGTGGCTCTTTTAGCTTCGTTAGCTGCGGACTGTTTACATTTTAAAGTTTCGAAATGTTTTCCCGAGTGAAACACTCGAGGCAGCTCCAGCAGCAGATGGTAGGAAACGGATTTTAATCTATAAAATGTTGTTATCCTGCTGTTAGCGTGCTAACAGGTTAGCAGGATGGAGTCAGTCTCAAACTGTTTATGTTAATTAAACTTTTTTAAAAAAAGAAAAAAGGTGTCACTTCTTAAAGTCTGTGCTTGCTATCATTTTACCCCGGGTTGAACCGAGTCTGTCTGGGTCTGACCGGACTGGTCCTGGCTGTGACAGGGTAGCTGGAGTCAGGTACAGTCTGTTGACGTCGATGAGGCTCTTTAATGGAGAGCTTTCACCTTTCTGGGTCAGTCTGACAATCATATGACAGTGGTTCTGACTGGAGCCATCAGTTTCTGTCTGGTCTTGGAAGGACTGGCTCTTACCAATTAAATCAGAGATGATCATGGGTTGACTGGTCCTGACAGATTCTAGATAGTTTTTATGGTTTCTGTCTGGTATAGGCGTTGAATTCCTGGTTCTGACTGGACTGGACTGGTCTTTGATGACTGGTTATCTCTAGTTTTGCCCACGCTTATAGAGTCTTTGCTGGTTGCATCTGGTTCTGAACGGGCTGATGGAGGAGAAACTGCTTGAATCTGGTTCCGACTGACCTGATTGTAGAATGATTTGTTCAGACCAGATCCATTTAGAATGACTGGTTCTGACTTGGCTGATTGTGTAATGACTGCTTGCATCTGGTTCTGACCGGACCAATTGTGAAATGAATGGTTCTGACTGACTTGAACGTGGATTGACTGATTCTGACAGGCTCAAATGGGTCTGGACCTGGTTCTGCTGGTGGGTCGTCTGTCTCTGCAGGTTAGCAGCAGGATTAACTCGCCACTGAGCTGATTATGTGTCCAGTATATCATCTTTATAAGGACACACTCGTGAACATAATAATCACTAAACAAAATATGAATAAAAGAAACATCTAAAAAAGTAATTTTAAAGATGTTAAAATGAGACGATGACATCAGAGATGAGACTGTTGCGATTTTAGAGGCTGTAAACTGGTGTTTGTTATTTTGTCCACCTGTTCATTCACACCTGGATCAGAGGATTTGCTGATCTGGATTATGAGGGTCACTATCACTGGATTAGGACGTGATTGGATCAGTTTCCATAGCAACGTGTTTGTTAGTCTGTCCACCTGCCTTCATGATATTATGAAGAGATTAATGATGAAAGGATCTTAATTAAGAGGTGATTAAATAACAGGAGTGAAAACATAACCACCTTGGTGTGGGTGATAATAAAATCAAGAATGAATTACCCAGCAGCCCCTTCTCATGTCTGTTTGTTTGTTTGTTTGTGTCCAGAGTCACTGACAGAGACTTGTCAACATGGAGTCGGGGCTTCTGATTGGTTGGCAGCAGGAGAAAGCGGAGCTCAAACAGGAAGTGTGTTGTCTGCAGGATGAGCTGGCGGAGAGTCGAGCGGAGAGAGAGGAGCTTGAATCCAGGAACAGAGCACTGAATGAGAGGGTGAGGAGGAGGAGGAGGAGGAGATTGGTGGATCAGAGAGGGTCATGTGATCATCACGTCCATCCCAATCCTTCAACTATCTCTCTCTCTATCCCCCCCCAGCTGTGCCAGGTGGTCTCACCCCCCCTCAGCCTCTCTCTGCAGATGGAGGGTAAGCAAAGGGAGTGGAAGAGGAGGGTGAGGGAGGCGGCCGAGAGGGAGGCCAGACAAGCTCTGCTTATCCATCGACTGCAGAACAAGGTGAGACAAGGCCCCTCCAGGTTCATACAGTGAAACATGGACTTTGTCTGCAGGTGTACTGACTGTACTCTGTGTACTGTACTCAGTACTGACTGTACTCTGTGTACTGTACTCAGTACCCTGTGTTCTGTACTCAGTACTGACTGTACTCTGTGTACTGTACTCAGTACCCTGTGTACTGTACTCAGTACTGACTGTACTCTGTGTAGTGTACTCAGTACTGACTGTACTCTGTGTACTGTACTCAGTACCCTGTGTTCTGTACTCAGTACTGACTGTACTCTGTGTACTGTACTCAGTACCCTGTGTACTGTACTCAGTACTGACTGTACTCTGTGTACTGTACTTTGTCTGTAGGTGTTGGAGTACTGACTGTACTCTGTGTACTGTACCCAGTACTGACTGTACTCTGTGTACTGTACCCAGTACTGACTGTACTCTTTGTACTGTACTCAGTACTGACTGTACTCTGTGTACTGTACTCAGTACCCTGTGTACTGTACTCAGTACTGACTGTACTCTGTGTACTGTACTCAGTACCCTGTGTACTGTACTCAGTACTGACTGTACTCTGTGTACTGTACTCAGTACTGACTGTACTCTGTGTACTGTACTCAGTACTGACTGTACTCTGTGTACTGTACTTTGTCTGTAGGTGTTGGAGTACTGACTGTACTCTGTGTACTGTACCCAGTACTGACTGTACTCTGTGTACTGTACCCAGTACTGACTGTACTCTTTGTACTGTACTCAGTACTGACTGTACTCTGTGTACTGTACTCAGTACCCTGTGTACTGTACTCAGTACTGACTGTACTCTGTGTACTGTACTCAGTACCCTGTGTACTGTACTCAGTACTGACTGTACTCTGTGTACTGTACTCAGTACTGACTGTACTCTGTGTACTGTACTCAGTACTGACTGTACTCTGTGTACTGTACTTTGTCTGTGAATGTTGGAGTACTGACTGTACTCTGTGTACTGTACCCAGTACTGACTGTACTCTTTGTACTGTACTCAGTACTGACTGTACTCTGTGTACTGTACCCAGTACTGACTGTACTCTTTGTACTGTACTCAGTACTGACTGTACTCTGTGTACTGTACCCAGTACTGACTGTACTCTGTGTACTGTACCCAGTACTGACTGTACTCTGTGTACTGTACTCAGTACTGACTGTACCCTGTGTACTGTACTTTGTCTGTAGGTGTTGGAGTACTGACTGTACTCTGTGTACTGTACTTTGTCTGCAGGTGTTGGAGTACTGACTGTACTCTGTGTACTGTACCCAGTACTGACTGTACTCTGTGTACTGTACTCAGTACTGACTGTACCCTGTGTACTGTACTTTGTCTGCAGGTGTTGGAGTACTGACTGTACTCTGTGTACTGTACTCAGTACTGACTGTACTCTGTGTACTGTACTCAGTACTGACTGTACTCTGTGTACTGTACTCAGTACTGACTGTACTCTGTGTACTGTACTTTGTCTGCAGGTGTTGGAGTACAGAGATCAGTGTCAACGTTTGAAGCTTCAGCTGCAGGATGAAAACACGCGGCTTTTCGACGCAGAGGCGAGATTTTACCAGAGCTACTAATATTTTTCTAATATTTGTGACTTTGATTCCACTGCTACAACTACAACCCCCCACTTCTAATAGTACTGCTTCTTCCAAAACTACTACTACTACAATTGCTTTAACTATTTCTAGTACTACCACTGTGATCACTACTTCTTCTTCTACAACTTCTTCTACTACTTCTAGTTCTTCTTCTGCTATTATTACTATTTTGACTGTTACTACTACAACTTATCTTACGTCAACTAGTACTACTTTTAATATAACCACTGCTGCTACTTCTGGCTTCTTCTATTACTTCTTCCTTTTCTTCTTCTACTATTTCTATTAAATCTTTCCCTACACCTCCGACATGAAATGTTTCTTCCTCTTCTTCTTCTACTACTACTGAGACGTACTTTGGGTCTGATCCCGTCTTCTGGTTTCCGTTCCATTGTTTTACGCTTCGTGTCTTTCAGCAGAGGGTGAGAGAGGAGCACAGTGTCTCCCTGGAGAGCGCCCTCATCAGGCTGGAGGAGCAACAACAGAGGTGCGTATCAGCTCTATGGGTGTCTGAGTGTCTGCGGGGGGCGGGGTCAGTCTCACATGTCTCCGCCTCTCTCTTCAGGTCGGCCGGTCTGGCCGACACCACCTCCCTCCTCCGGGAGCAGCTCAGCCAATCGGAGGAGGCCAACCAAGCCCTGAGAAAGGAGCTCCAGACGCTGAAGTCCGATTGGACGAGAGCCGTGGAGGAGGCACAGCAGAGAGAGAAGGATTGGCAGAGGGAGAAGGAGGTGTGAGCGGTTTTTGTCCCTCCTTTTGGGCTTTTGATGTGGATTATCTCCCCACTTGATCTCTGAAGTGTTGTGGGTGTGTTCCCAGTGTTGGTCGGGTCATGTGGGTCAGCAGCAGGAGTCGCTGCTGTCCATCTGGAGGTCTGTGGTCGCTCTGAAAGGAAACTGTCACAGCGTTAAAACGGCAGCCGACAGGTACGTCTGAGGTGCACCTGAAATAAGTTGACCCATATTGGAATACGTGGTCCGTACTAAGAGAAGTTGACCAACCAAACGACCCGACCCGCTTTGTAGAGGTTGACCCACCTTATATGAGTAAAAAAAAAAAAACACTGATAGAAGTTTTCTGTTCTGGTCTAATTAATGATTCTGGTTTATTTTCTGTAGGGATCTTTGGCAGATGCGGGTGGAGTTTTCCCGTCTGTCCTCCTCACTCCTCTCCAGCTGTAACTCCGTCAACTCCACCCTGAGGCTCAGTGCCCCCTCCACCAAATTGTTTCCATCTATGCCTCCCACTATTCTCTCCTCTGGCATCCCTCCCTCTTCCTCCTCCCATCCAATGTCCTCCACCCTGGCCCTCCCGCCCTCAGACTCCTCATCATCTGCTCCTCGCGTTATCTTCTCCTCCACCTCCACCTCTGGAACCTTCACCCTAGGAGAGCTGGAGCAACGAGAGGAGGAGCAGGAGAGGTGGGAGGAGAAGGAGCGGGAGCTTTCGGAGTTGAAGCAGATTCATGAAACGGTGGTCTCACAGCTGAATCAACGGTAAAGCCCTCCTTCCTTCCTACCTGCCTTCCTCCCTTTCCAGCTAGCGACTGAGCGAGTTAGCGTGCTATTCATTAGCGGACTAATACTGATACAGCATTTAAATGTAGATATCACAAAGGTAAATGTAGCAGATACTCACTATTTTCCTACCTGACAAAACCGTTCAACATATAAAAAGTTCTTCAACACAATAAAAGAGTTTCCCAAACTGACAAAAGTTGTCCGACATGGTAAAGATTCCATCAAAAAAAGTTTTACAATGTGAAAAACATAGTCACAGATGATAAAAGTGGTCAAAGATGATAAAAGTTTTGAAAGAGTCAAAGAGGATAAAAGTAGTCAAAGATGATAAAAGTGGTCAAAGATGATAAAAGTAGTCAAAGATGATAAAAGTAGTCAAAAATGATAAAAGTAGTCGAAGATGATAAAAGTAGTCAAAGATGATAAAAGTGGTCAAAGATGATAAAAGTGGCCAAAGATGTTAAAAGTAGTCAAAGATGATAAAAGTGGTCAAAGATGATAAAAGTAGTCAAAGATTATAAAAGTAGTCAAAGATGATAAAAGTAGTCAAAGATGATAAAAGTAGTCAAAGATGATAAAAGTAGTCAAAGATGATAAAAGTAGTCAAAAATGATAAAAGTAGTCGAAGATGATAAAAGTAGTCAAAGATGATAAAAGTGGTCAAAGATGATAAAAGTGGCCAAAGATGATAAAAGTAGTCAAAGATGATAAAAGTAGTCAAAAATGATAAAAGTAGTCGAAGATGATAAAAGTAGTCAAAGATGATAAAAGTGGTCAAAAATGATAAAAGTAGTCGAAGATGATAAAAGTAGTCAAAGATGATAAAAGTGGTCAAAGATGATAAAAGTGGCCAAAGATGTTAAAAGTAGTCAAAGATGATAAAAGTGGTCAAAGATGATAAAAGTAGTCAAAGATGATAAAAGTAGTCAAAAATGATAAAAGTAGTCGAAGATGATAAAAGTAGTCAAAGATGATAAAAGTGGTCAAAGATGATAAAAGTGGCCAAAGATGTTAAAAGTAGTCAAAGATGATAAAAGTGGTCAAAGATGATAAAAGTAGTCAAAGATTATAAAAGTAGTCAAAGATGATAAAAGTAGTCAAAGATGATAAAAGTAGTCAAAGATGATAAAAGTAGTCAAAGATGATAAAAGTAGACGAAGATGATAAAAGTGGTCAAAGATGATAAAAGTAGTCAAAGAGGATAAAAGTGGTCAAAGATGATAAAAGTGGTCAAAGATGATAAAATTAGTCGAAGATGATAAAAGTTGTCAAAGATGATAAAAGTAGTCGAAGACGATAAAAGTAGTCAAAGAGGATAAAAGTGGTCAAAGATGATAAAATTAGTCGAAGATGATAAAAGTTGTCAAAGATGATAAAAGTAGTCAAAGATGATAAAAGTAGTCAAAGATGATAAAAGTAGACGAAGATGATAAAAGTGGTCAAAGATGATAAAAGTAGTCAAAGAGGATAAAAGTGGTCAAAGATGATAAAAGTGGTCAAAGATGATAAAATTAGTCGAAGATGATAAAAGTTGTCAAAGATGATAAAAGTAGTCGAAGATGATAAAAGTAGTCAAAGAGGACAAAAGTGGTCAAAGATGATAAAAGTGGTCAAAGATGATAAAATTAGTCGAAGATGTTAAAAGTTGTCAAAGATGATAAAAGTAGTCGAAGATGATAAAAGTAGTCAAAGATGATAAAAGTAGTCAAAGATGATTACTTACATCATGTAAGTTTTACAGCGTGATGAAAGTTTTTACATTGTGATGAAAGTTTTTACATTGTGATGAAAGTTTTTACATTGTGATGAAAGTTTCACGTGATTCAATGTAACAGACATATTTAAAAGTTTCTAACAAAAAGGTTTCAGAACGTGATGAAAGTTTTACAACCAAGATCACAGACATGATGAAAGTTCCCTCATCTTGTACAGCCTGTCAATCTTAGGAGTTGACAGGTCTGATGGAAGTTGTGCAAGCTGATAAAAGTTGACCAACCGGACCCCCTCCACCTCTTCTCCTGTCTCAGGATAGTGGAGCTCTCTCGCTCCCTGCAGACTGTGGACGATCAAAGGCAGCAGAGGGAGAGAGAGGAGGAGAGACTGAGGGAAGCGGAGCGGAGCCTTCAGTCTGTCAGTCAGGTTGTGGTCAGACTGGTGAGTGTGAATCACTGAATCAGATGTCTGGCCGTCTGCAGAGGTCAGAGGTCAGAGGTCAATGTGTGTTCCCTCTCCAGTCCAGAGTCCTGAGCAGCTGCAGCCGGTCTCCGGGTGTCTCCCCGGACAGCGTCCTCGCCCTGGACCTGTCCTCTCTGCTATCCGTCCTGACTCAAACCGAGAGCGCCGTTCAGTGGCAACATGAGAAACTGCAGGTCAGTCGCACATCAACACTATATGCTGGAGGTCACAGGTCACGGAGGTGTTAATGTGTGTGTGTGTGTGTGTGTGTTTGTGTGTCAGGGGACGGAGCTTTCTCTGCGGAGGCTCAGTGAGGAGAAATCCGTCCTGCAGCTCCGAATGAAACAGCTGGAGGACGACAACCAGCAGCTGCAAACACACTCGGAACACACACAGGCGGAGCTCACACACAGTCTGGACACATTGAGGAGGTAACACACACACACACCCTCTGGACACACTGAGTAACACACACAACACACACAAGCAGCTGGAGCTCAAACCATCGTCAAAAAAGGTGTCCAAAAATTTAAAGTTGATATTTCCAGAAGTCTGACTTTTCTGTGTGTGTGTGTGTGTGTGTGTGTGTGTGTGTGTGTGTGTGTCAGGGAGCGTGAGACAACATGCTCGCTGCGTCTCCAGATGGAGGAGGTGCAGGCGAGGGAGGAGGAGGCGCAGAGAGAGAACGACACACTGAGGAGGGAGAGGGCGAGACAGGAGGAGAGGATCAGACAGATTGAGACACAAACACACCAACGGTAACAAACATCATCGCTGGAGATTCTGACGACGACGTCTGTCGGCAGATAACGTCTTTGTTGCTGCTGGGCATCTAAATAAATCTGATTGTTGTTTATGAACATCTTAAAACAGCTTTAACTCAACATGATTTATTTAAGTTCCTTCGGTGACACTTCTGACGCATCGTTAAGTGTCGATTTAATTTACAACTTGATTCTAAAGAGAAGTGTCTCTTACGTCTTTACGCTCTGATTTTAACGGGTTTAAAGCGGGTTTGACTTTAAGTACTTAACTTTAAACAGACACCAGTTTTGTGTTTAATCCCTCAGACGTTTGACGGTTTGTTCTTTCCCCCCCTCAGAGTTGAGACGGAGGTGCTGGAGAACATCCAGCTAACTGGGAGAGAGACAGTCCACCGGATGGAGATCCACGCTCTGAAGGTGACCCTCACTCCCATCTCAGACGTTCATTTCCACAGTTTAAAGCCTGATAATCCAGGCTTTAGCTGAGTTTAGATCTGGTTTGACCCAGCTGACCCGTCCTGCTGTAGGGGGCGCTGGAGAGGCAGCAGATGGACGGGGAGAGAGCAGAAGAAGAAGCCGCTGACGCCAGAGACGCTCTGCAGAAGGTAAATGTTCTCATTCAGAACGATCGGCGTTTGTGGTCTGGTCACCGTGACGACCTCTGATCACCGTCATCACCAGTTCAATCAAACCGCCTCCAGCTGTCGCACACGAGCGCTGGTGCCGCACAGACTGAGCCGCTCTGCAGATTATGACTGGTTCCTCACCGGTTTGAGGTTCGCGGTCAAATGGTTTATAGTCTCCCATTTCACTCGGAGTATAGTCTCCGATTACTCGCAGTAATCCTCAGATGTCAGTAATCCTCAAGGGTCAGTAATCCTCAGATGTCAGTAATCCTCTGATGTCAGTAATCCTCAGATGTCAGTAATCAGTAATCCTTAGATGTCAGTAAACTTCAGGGGTCACTAATCAGTAATCCTCAAATGTCAGTAATCCTCTGATGTCAGTAATCCTCAAATGTCAGTAATCAGTAATCCTGAACTGTCAGTAATCCTCAGATGTTAGTAATCCTCAGATGTCAGTAATCCTCAGGGGTCAGTAATCAGTAATCCTCAGATTTCAGTAATCCTCAGATGTCAGTTATCCTCAGATGTCAGTAATCCTCAAATGTCAGTTATCAGTAAGCCTCAAATTTCAGTAATCCTCAGATGTCAGTAATCCTCAGATGTCAGTTATCAGTAATTATCAAGAGTCAGTAATCCTCAGATGTCAGTTATCCGTGAGCCTCAAATGTCAGTAATCCTCAGATGTCAGTAATCCTCAGATGTCAGTAATCCTCAGATGTCAGTAATCCTCAAATGTCAGTTATCCTCAGATGTCAGTAATCCTCAGGGGTCAGTAATCAGTAATCCTTAGATGTCAGTAAACTTCAGGGGTCAGTAATCAGTAATCCTCAAATGTCAGTAATCAGTAATCCTCAGATGTCAGTAATCCTCAAATGTCAGTAATCCTCAAATGTCAGTAATCCTCAGATGTCAGTAATCCTCAAATGTCAGTAATCCTCAGATGTCAGTAATCCTCAGATGTCGGTAATTAATGATCTTAATCTTTAAGGTAACTTGACAAATGTAATCAAGTACTTTTACAATATTTACCTTTGACAGTTTGTTGACTAGAAGTTGAAACTACATTTCAACCATACTTGAGCAGGAATTCTCTGATCGGCGTTAAACTCCCCCGTCTGTCTCCCCCTCCAGTCCAGGGAGTGTGTTCTACGTCTCTCGTCCTCGGAGTGTGTGCTGATGCGCGAGGTGGAGGAGGGACGGGACGCTCTGGACAAGATGGCCGCCCTGAACGCCGCTCTGACTTTGGACAAGAGAGATCTAAACAAACAGCTGCTGCAGGTACCACGCCTCTTACTTCGGTGGTGTCGTACCCGGCTCAAAGGCTCCAGGGCGGGACTTCATCTCATGGCTCTCTGTTTGTGTTTACAGCTGGAGTCAGAGCTGTCGGACAGCCAATCAGAGCTCCGGGATCTGAAGTCGGAGGTCAGCTCTCTGCACAGGGAGGTCAAAACGATCAACCTGGAATGTAGTCAACTCACGTGAGTCTGGTTTCATCGTAATCCTTTAATCGTGACTTTACACCCTTAAACCCTGAGCCTATATACTTCAATCCTGATGATAAACCCCTTAATCCTGAATGCAAACCTTCTAATCCTGACAATAAACTCTCTAATCACGAATTTAAACCCTTAAATACTGACTGTAAATCTTATAATCTTGACAATAAACCGTCTAATCCTGACTGTAAACAGTTTTAATCCTGACTGTTAACCTTCAAATCCTGTTTATAAACCCTATAATCTTGAATTCAAACCCTTAAACACCGAATTTAACTTTGTAATCCTGACGACAAACCCTATAATATTGAATTCAAACCCTAAATACTGAATGCATATTTTATAATCTTGACTATAAACCTTCTAATCCTGACTGTAAACAGTTTTAATCCTGACCGTTAACTTTCTAATCCTGACGATAAACCCTATAAGCTTGAATTTAAACCCTTTTTAATCCTGATGATAAACCCAAAAATGTTTCATTGAAATCTTTACACACTGAATGTAAACTGTGTTATCTTGACCTTTAAACCCTTAAATACTGGATGTAACCCTCCTAATCCTGATTAAAAACACTCAAATACTGACTTTAAACCTTTAATTTGGTTTATAAAACTTTTAATCGTTATTATAAACAAATAAAAAAAGAAATCGGATCCGGACCGTGACGCGTTTAACGCGGATGACGAACCTCCGATCTTCACGCCGTCATGTTTTCTCTCCGGTTCAGAGATGAGAAGGCGGCGGAGGCCGACGCCGTCCAGGAGCTCGGAAAGAAAATGAGAGAGTTGGAGAGAGAGATGGAGGAGAAGGAAAGACAGGAGGTGTCCATGATGGAGGAGAGGGAGATGAATGGAGGTCGGCTGGAGGAGGTAAAGAGGAGGAGACGATCGGGGCACCCCTGTACCAGGTGTGTTTGTATAACCGGACTGTCTGGTCCTCAGCTGTCCTCCCAGCATGCCTCTGTGTGCGGGGAGCTAAAGGAGGCCCAAGACCAGCTGCGACAGGCACTTGAGGAGACGAGGAGGCGGGACAGAGAGCAGGAGGAGCTGCAGAGGGAGGCTAGGAGGCAGCAGGAGGAGCAGGACAGTCTGAGAAGGCACAAGGAGCAGCTGGATGACGAGCTGAAGGAGCTCAGGTATCAGACTCACACCAGGTTCTGGATCCAGCTCTCGTAGCAGTCCTAGTGCTCGGTTCGGTTTCCTCGTCAAAGGTCTGAACAGCAATGGACCAATCAGAGCAGAGCAGGGAATTGACTGACAGTTTAATCGGCCAATTAGCATCAGATGAGATAACTATCTGGGGCCCGATAGTGCCGACTCATTGAGGTAGACCACCACCGGAACCAGACCGGCCAAAGCAAAAACTGTAGGTAGTGGTGTTAAAATGAGCCAGAACATTAGGACCATCAGCATCACGAGAAGCTGCTATGTCAACATTACAGCCAAAACATTATGAATGTCAGCATCTGAACCTCTCTCTCCCTCTCTCTCTCTCTCTCTCTCTCTCTCTCTCTCTCTCTCTCCAAACCCCCCAGGTCCCTGTCGGTGTCCCTCCACCAGCAGCTCAGTCAGGAGCAGAAGCAGCTCTCTGAGGCCGAGGTGGACCGCTGTCAGCTGCAGACTCACATCCGCACTCTGCAGCAGGCCAAAGAAACCCTACATGGTCAGTGTGTGTGAGCGGGAGGGAACCCGCCAGCGTACGTAAACGCGCCGTAAACGCGCCGTAAAGTTGTGTCGAAGGTCAAAAGTCTGAACGAACACGCTGGCCTGAAGGTGGCGCTGTGTTAAAACTTTGTCTTTTTGATTTATCGGTGATAGTACTATGTATCATAGTGGTATTAGCAGTAGTGGTTGTAGTTTTGATATTACTTGTAGTAGCAGTATTTTCACTTGTAGTTGCTGTGTTAATACCAGTTGTAGTAATATCTGTAGTACTAGTAGTAGTATCTCTGTAATAGTAGTACTGGTAGCAGTATTATTACTAAAAGTTGCAGTATCAATATCAGGAGTAGTATCTGTATTACTTTCTGGAGTAGTACTAGTAGTGTTGATAAAGGTAGTATTTGTACAAGTAGTTGCAGTATTAATATCAGGAGTAGAAGTATGTGTATTAGTATCTGTAGTAGTACTAATAGTGTTGGTATTTATAGTATTTTAGCAGTAGTTTCAGTACCAATATCCGTTTATTGGGAGTATTTGTATCAGTATCTGTAGTAGTAGTAGTACTATTACTGGCAGTAGTTGTATTTGCAGCAGTAGTACTCCTGGTAGCAGGAGTATCTGTTTCAGGATCTGTAGTAGTAAAAGTACTAAAAGTATTTTCAGTAGTACTTCGACGTGTTCTCGTAAACCTGCGGTTGATGATTGTGTTTTATGTCCGAAGGGGAGATCGAGTGTCTGAGAAGGGAACTGGAGGGAGCGACGGCCGCCAGAGAAGAGGAGAAGGTGAGGAGAGAGAGGAGCGAGGAGGGGAGGGACTCACTGAAGCGGGAGACAGAGACACTGACACAGGAGGTGGAGGAGCTGAAGAGGAGAATGACGGAAGACGAGGAGGAGAGGATGGAGGAGAGGGAGGCCTGGCAGAGAGAGAGGGAGACCCTGAACCAGGAGCTTGGGACGAAGGACGGCGATGTGGAGGCGCTGAGGAGACGCATTGAGGGCTTGATGGAGCAGACGGTGGAGGGACAGAGAGAGGCTGACAGACTTATGGAGGAGGTGACGGAAAGGGAGGCACGTATCAGCCACATGGTGGAGAAAATACATCAGGGGGTGGAAGAGAGGGAGAGACTGGAGGAGGAGGCCAAAAGAATGGAGATCAGAGTGAGAAAGGAGGAGGTGAAGAGGGAGGAGATCAAGGCCCTCTGTAACCGGAGGGAGAGATTTGGAAGGGAGAAGGAGGAGGAAATAGAGCAACTGAAGTGTGAAGCAGAGAAAGAGGCGAAAAGATGGAGGAGGAGTATTGAGGAGGTAGAAGAAGAGATTAATAGTATGAGGAGAGAAAACGCTAAACTGAAGGAGGGCATTGAGGAGGACAGAAAAGAGAAGTTGAGACTAAGAGAAGAGGAGGAGGAGAGGAGAGGAAGAATAGAGGTGGACATGGAGCGGCTGAGGGATCAAGTAAGGACTGCAGAGGAGGAAGTGGAGAGGATGGAGGAGAAGGTGCAAGAGATGGAGCTGCTAAGGGTGAGACTGAATGTTGCCAAGGAGGAGTGTGAGGAGCTGAAGGAGGAGGTTGAGCGAAGGGAACGTAGCCTAGAGCGACAGATAAGTGCTGTGAGGGAGATGGAAGAGGAAGTGGAGAAACTGAGGGAGCGGGTGTTGCTGGCAGAGGAGCAGGTGCAGGAAAGAGAGGGGGAGCATCAGGAGACAACTGACAAACTGATGCAGAAGGAGGCGAGGGTGGAGCACTTGGAGGGACTTTTGAAAGAAACTCGGTCGCTCCTGGAGAAAGATAGGAGGGAGGGAGCAGAAAGAAATGAAAAGATCTCCACCCAGGCGAAGGAGCTACAAAAGGCCCGGGCTGAGACTGAGGGAACAAGGAGGAGAGCCAGGGAGAGGGAAGAGGTCTGCGATCGGCTGGAGGAGGAGGTGAAGGAGAGGAGGGAGAAGGAGGAGAGGATTGCAAGGGAGACAGTGAAGCTAAACCATAGCCTGAGGGAGCGAGATGAGGAGGTGCAGCGGCTTAGAGCTACTCTGGTGGAGTCTGAGGAGGAAGGGAAAGAGAGGGAGGAACTGAGAAGAATAGAGGTGGAGAGGAGGAGAAGGCTGGAGGAGAAAAATGGGGAGCTGGAGGAGAAGTTGGAGGAAGAGAGGAGAACATTTGAGGACACATGGGAAAAGATGGAAAAGGAGTTGCAGGAGCTGAGAATGATAGAGGAGGAGAAGAGACAGCTAGAAGAGAAACAAAAGGAGATGGAGGAGGAGCTGTTGAGGGTGAAGGAGGAGAAAAAGAAGCTGAAGGATGACCTGATGGAGACAAAAGAGGTACGAGACAAACTTGTGGTCGAGAGGGGCCGGCACCTCCTGTTGGAGGAGAAAGGGAGGTCCAGAGAAAGAGAGCTGGAGAATGAGAAGACAGTGTTGTCTGTGGAACTGAGAAGTCGGGAGAGTGAGGTGAAGGCTCTCAGAGAGGAAGTGCAGAGGGAGAAGGAGAAAGCACAGGAGGAGGTGGGGAGGTTGAGGAGGGCATGGGACGAACAAAGAGAGAAGGAAGTACTAAAGGAGAAGCTAAAGGCGATTGAAGAGGTGAAAAGGAAGCAAACTGAGAAGGAAGCGCTGGAGGAGTTGGTGAAGAAGAGAGAGGAGGTAATAGCTCTTAGAGGGGAGGTGCAGATTGAGCGGAGGAGGGGGGAGGAGGTCCAGGAGGAGTTGAGGCGGAGGGATGAGTTAAAGAATGAGCTGAGCAAGAGCAGGGGGGAAGTGTATACGCTGATAGAGGAGGTTCAAAAGGAGCAACGGGAGAAGAAGAAGGCACAGGAAGAGCTGATGAAAAGCAGAGAGAATGTGATAACTCTTAGAGGGGAGGTGCAGAGGAGGGGGGAGGAGGTTCAGGAGGAGTTGAGGCAGAGGGATGAGTTACACAATGAGCTGAGCAAGAGCAAGGGGGAAGTGTATACGCTGATAGAGGAGGTTCAAAAGGAGCAACGGGAGAAGAAGAAGGCACAGGATGAGCTTATGAAAAGCAGAGAGAAGGCGATAGCTCTTAGAGCGGAGGTGCAGAGGAGGGGGGAGGAGGTCCAGCAGGAGTTGAGGCAGAGGGATGAGTTAAAGAATGAGCTGAGCAAGAGCAAGGGGGAAGTTTCTATGCTGATAGAAGTTGTTCAAAAGGAGCAACGGGAGAAGAAGGAGGCACAGTTAGATCAGATGAAGAGCAGAGAGGAGGTGATAGCTCTTAGAGGGGAGTTGCAGGAGGAGTCTAGGCATAGGGATGAGTTGAAGAATGAGCTGAGTAAGAGCAAGGGGGAAGTGTCTATGCTGATAGAGGAGGTTCAAAAGGAGCAACGGGAGAAGAAGGAGGCACAGGAAGAGCAGATGAAGAGCAGAGAGACGGTGATAGCTCTTAGAGGGGAGGTGCAGGAGGAGTTGAGGCAGAGGGATGAGTTCAAGAATGAGCTGAGCAAGAGCAAGGGGGAAGTGTCTATGCTTATAGAGGAGGTTCAAAAGGAGCAGCAGGAGAAGAAGGAGGCACAGGAAGAGCTGATGAAGAGCAGAGAGGAGGAGATAGCTCTTAGAGCGGAGGTGCAGGTGGAGAGGAGGAGGTGGGAGGATGTCTTCAAAGAGTTGAGGCAGAGGGATGAGATACAGGATGAGCTGAGCAGGAGTAAGAAAGAAGTGGCAATGCTGATAGAGAAGGTTCAAATGGAGCAACGGGAGAAGAAGGAGGCACAGGAGGAGCTGATGAAGAGGAGAATGGAAAGGACTGCCCTCATGGAGGTGGCGCAGAAGGAAGAACAGGAGAAGGAGCACGTTCAGGAGAAGCTGAGAAGGATGGAGAAGGAGGTGATGGCTCTCAGAGGGGAGGCACAGGAGGAGCGGAAGAGGACGGCAGACGCCCAGGAGGAGCTGAGGGGAGTCCAGCAGGAGGTGGAAGTGATGGAGGTGAACCTGAGATCCCTGCAAACCCGGGTATGATCACAGTTGACTGAGCCCAATGCATGATGTGAATTTGCTCTCAGTTTGACAATGCATTATGGGATATGTTGTTTTATGACAGATTTCTTTTCAGACATTGGCCAGCAGGTAAACACTTTAAACTAGCAGGTTAAAATGTTATGCTGTTGGTTAGGTGACTGAATTGAATTCTTTGGGCCAACTGTCGCGTTAATTTTTACGTGGCTCCATCCGGTCGTACCCCGACGCATTCGCCAGAACTTGATGCTAATGCTAACATGCTAGCTGCGCCGGACAGGCCGCATGTGAATATTTAACTGATTGGAACCTGAATTGTTTGCGTCAGATGTCTGAGATGAGTCGGAGCAGGGAGCGGGTGAAGCAGGAGGTGAAGCAGAAGGAGGAGGAGAACCAGCAGATGAGGGAGGGGCTCAGGGTGGCGCTGGAAGAGATGACAAAGCTGAGGCTCCACCTGCAGGTACAGCAGACGGACTATTGCCCTCCATGTCAGAGGCTCCGCCCCCTCTGGAGAGAGAACTTGTTCTCAGCTAACATTCCTCAGTGATCTGTAAATGTACTTTAACCTTCATCACAACAAACGCCTCCCTGAGAGATTTGTACTCCAGGAAATGTAATCAATTCTGTTTTCTGCGGTTCAGGAGAGCCACGCCGAGGGGGAGCGCCTGAGGAGCGCCCTACAGGAGAAGAAGAAGGAGGTGACAATCAGAGAGGAGAACCTGCGGTCTGTCAGGGAGGAGGCACTACGAGAGAGGGAGGAGCTGAGAGCGCGAGCCAGAGCCCTGGAAAGGAGGAGAGGGGAAATGATGGAGGAGCTGGAAGAGGCTCGACAGGCCAAGGAGACGTCAGAGGAGAAACAGCGGAAAGAGGAGGAGAACCAACAGATGAAGGAGAAGCTAAGTGTGGCGCTGGAGGAGATGACCAAGATGAAGCTCCACCTGCAGGTACAGCAGAGAGATTATCTCACCTGACATCAATGGAGTCAAACTCTGAGGGTGGGAGGAGTAACTGTGGGAGGAGTAACTGTGGGAGGAGTAACTGTGGGAGGAGTAACCATCTATGTCCACTAGTGCGCCATAACATAATAACCACTTCACTAATAATGTGGAGGTTCACTTTTGTGTCCTGATACTTTTCTGTAATCGTTTTTATTTAAATATATAATAGTGGTCAGCAACAACTTCATCATCTTCTTCATCCTCAGCTTCTTTTTCATCCTCATAATCATTATCATCCTCATTGTCAGCATTTTCTTCATCTCAATCAATATCTTCTTCATCAACATCATATTTTTTATCACCATCACCATCTTCAACACCAGCATAGTCATCTTCATCATCAGCTCCATCATCATTTTTTCTACTTCACCTCCATCTCCATGTTCTATGTTACCTTTTAGAAACAAAGCCAAACATGGCAGCTTGACCTGATGACCTCATTGTCAGAGGCTCCGCCCCCTCTGGAGAGAGAACTTGTTGTTAGCTAACATTCCTCAGTGATCTGTAAATGTACATTAACCTTCATCACAACAAACGCCACTCCAGGAAATGTAATCAATTCTGTTTCCTGCTGTTCAGGAGAGCCACGCTGAGGGGGAGCGCCTGAGGAGCGCCCTACAGGAGAAGAAGAAGGAGGTGACAATCAGAGAGGAGAGCCTGCGGTGTGTCAGGGAGGAGGTGATGCGAGAGAGGGACGAGGCAGAGGAGCTGAGACTCCGAGCCAGAGCCCTGGAAAGGAGGAGAGAGGAGATGATGGAGGAGCTGGAAGAGACTCGACAGGCCAAGGAGACGTCAGAGGAGAAGCAGAAGCTGAAGGAGGAGGAGAATAAGCAGATGAGGGAGGGGCTCAGTGTGGCGCTGGAGGAGATGACCAAGATGAAGCTCCACCTGCAGGTACAGCAGACAGATTATCTCACCTGACATCAATGGAGTCAAACTCTGTGGGTGGGAGGAGTAACTGTGGGAGGAGTAATTGTGGGAGGAGTAACTGTGGGAGGAGTAACCATCTATGTCCACTAGTGCGCCATAACATAATAACCACTTCACTAATAATGTGGAGGTTCACTTTTGTGTCCTGATACTTTTCTGTAATCGTTTTTATATAAATATATAATAGTGGCTAGCAACAACTTCATCATCTTCATCATTATCTTCATCTTCATCAATCATCATCTTCATTGTCAGCATCTTCATTGTCAGTATTATCTTCATCTTCATTATTACCTTCTTCATCAACATCGTTTTCATCATCATTTTTGTCATCTTCATCATCACCATCATCTTCAAAAATAGCGTAATCATCTTCCTCATCAACTTCTTCATCTTAATTTTCATTGAAATCTTTTTCTTCTTCCTCTTTTTCATCATCAGCTCTAACTTCTGCAAATTCATTAATTTCATCATCGCCTTCATCGCCATCTCCTTTCTCCAGGAAATGTAATTAATTCTGTTTTCTTGGGTTCAGGAGAACCACGCTGAGGGGGAGCGCCTGAGGAGCGCCCTACAGGAGAAGAAGAAGGAGGTGACCATCAGAGAGGAGAACCTGCGCTCTGTCAGGGAGGAGGCCCTGGAGCTGAGAGTCCGTGCCGGAGCCCTGGAGAGGAGGAGAGAGGAGATGATGGAGGAGCTGGAAGAGGTTCGACAGGCAAAGGAGACGTCAGAGGAGAAGCAGAAGCTGAAGGAGGAGGAGAACCAACAGATGAAGGAGAAGCTCAGCGTGGCGCTGGAGGAGATGACCAAGATGAAGCTCCACCTGCAGGTACATGAAACAGATTATCACACCTGACATCAATGAGTCAAACTCTGTGGGTGGGAGGAGTAACTGTGGGAGGAGTAACTGTGGGAGGAGTAACCATCTGTGTCCACTAGTGTGCCATAACATAATAACCACTTCCCTAATAATGTGGAGGTTCACTTTTGTGTCCTGATACCTTTCTGTAATCGTTTTTATATAAATATATAATAGTGGCCAGCGAGAACTTCATCATCTTCTTCATCTTCATCACTATCAGCATCTTTCACATCGTCATTTTCATTATCATCCTCACTGTAAGCCTTATCTACATATTCATCATTTTCTTCTTCATCGACATTATTTTCATCATCATCATCATTTTCAACACAAGCATAATCGTCTTCATCATCTGCTTCATCATCATTTTCACTAGAATTATCTTTTCTTCTTCCTCTATACCATCTTCATCATTGTCGTCTTCTACTTCATCTTCCTTACTTTCGTCATCATCTTCATCACAACCTTCTTTACCTTTTAGAAGCAAAGCCAAACATGGCAGCTTGACCTGATGACCTCATTGTCAGAGGCTCCGCCCCCTCTGGAGAGAGAACTTGTTCTTAGCTAACATTCCTCAGTGATCTGTAAATGTACTTTAACCTTCATCACAACAAACGCCTCCCTGAGAGATTTGTACTCCAGGAAATGTAATCAATTCTGTTTCCTGCGGTTCAGGAGAGCCACGCTGAGGGGGAGCGCCTGAGGAGCGCCCTACAGGAGAAGAAGAAGGAGGTGACCGTCAGAGAGGAGAGCCTAAGGTGTGTCAGGGAGGAGGCGGAGGAGCTGAGAGTCCGAGCCAGAGCCCTGGAGAGGAAGAGAGGGGAGATGATAGAGGAGCTGGAAGAGGCTCGACAGGCCAAGGAGACGTCAGAGGAGAAGCAGCGGAAAGAGGAGGAGAACCAACAGATGAAGGAGAAGCTCAGTGTGGCGCTGGAGGAGATGACCAAGCTGAAGCTCCACCTGCAGGTACAGCAGACAGATTATCTCACCTTTTCTCCTGATACCTTTCTGTAATGGTTTTTATATGAATATATAATAGTGGCCAGGGAGAACTTCATCATCTTCTTCATCCTCAGTTTTATCATCACTTTTATCATCCTCATTGTCAGCATTATCGTCATCCTCAGGATCCTCATCTTCATCTTCATCTTTGTCTTCATCACCAGCATAATCCCATTCATCATCAGCTTCATCATCTTCATTATCATCAGAATCTTCTTTTTCTTCTTCCTCTATTCCAGCGATGATCAAACTTTTTTCACCGCGTCCCTCCTCAGAACATATCAGGCTCTCCAAGTACCACCATCCTGACCCGCGTAAAAAAACATTTGTAGAAGTACGTGACACTATTCAGAAGAACGTAGTTCAAACAGGAAGAAAATATTCTCACAATAAGAATATTATTTATTGTTGACTAATCCGCCACAACCACAGAAAGTGAAGGAGTTACACTAGAACTGTCACTCAAACTCTTTCTCATGGTTATGATGTCAGGGCAGCCCCTCACACACACACAGTACACACATATACTTACAGTACACACACATACTTACAGTACACACACACACAGTACACACATATACTTACAGTACACACACACACAGTACACACACACAGTACACACACACACATACAGTACACACACATACTTACAGTACACACACACACAGTACACACATATACTTACAGTACACACACACACAGTACACACACACAGTACACACACACACAGTACACACACACAGTACACACACACAGTAAACACACACAGTACACAAATACAGTACACACACATACAGTACACACACACAGTACACACACACAGTAAACACACACAGTACACAAATACAGTACACACACATACAGTACACACACACAGTAAACACACACAGTACACAAATACAGTACACACACATACTTACAGTACACACACATACTTACAGTACACACACACATACAGTACACACACACACATACAGTACACACACACACATACAGTACACACACACATACAGTACATACACGTACACACACACACATACAGTACACACACACATACAGTACACACATACAGTACACACACACACATACAGTACACACACATACTTACAGTACACACACACATACAGTACACACACACATACAGTACACGCACACATACAGTACATACACGTACACACACACACATACAGTACACACACACATACAGTACACACACACATACAGTACACACACACATACAGTACACGCACACATACAGTACATACACGTACACACACATACAGTACACACACACACATACAGTACGCACACACACATACAGTACACACACACACACACATACAGTACACACACATACAGTACATACACGTACACACACACACATACAGTACACACACACATACAGTACACACACACATACACATACAGTACACACACACATACACGTACACACACATACAGTACACACACACACATACAGTACACACACACACATACAGTACACACACACATACAGTACACACACACACACATACAGTACGCACACACACATACAGTACACACACACATACAGTACACACACACACACATACAGTACACACACACACACATACAGTACACACACATACAGTACACACACACATACAGTACACACACATACAGTACATACACGTACACACACATACAGTACACACACACACATACAGTACACACACACATACAGTACACACACACACACACATACAGTACACACACAGCCTTTTTTCAGACCACTGTCCCCTCCTGAACACATAAAAAAATCACTGTCGCTCAAAACTCTTTGCTAACTCTGTCTTTTTCCCTGCTTCTCTCTCTCTCTCTTGCTCGCCCGACAACCCTCACACACACACAGGCTCTTTTAAAGGGAACATGCATCCTCCCAACATACGTGTTTAAACTAATCTCATTTAATTTAGTGAAAGTAGGCAGTTTCAGAGATTCCTCCGTGTACCACTAGAGGAAGCCTTCATTACCTTTGGTAAACAAAGACAAACATGGCAGCTGAACATGATGTCATCCAGGTCAGAGGCTCCGCCCCCTCTGGAGAGAGAACTTGTTCTTAGCTAACATTCCTCAGTGATCTGTAAATGTACTTTAACCTTCATCACAACAAACGCCTCCCTGAGAGATTTGTACTCCAGGAAATGTAATCAATTCTGTTTCCTGCGGTTCAGGAGAGCCACGCTGAGGGGGAGCGCCTGAGGAGCGCCCTACAGGAGAAGAAGAAGGAGGTGACCGTCAGAGAGGAGAGCCTGCGGTGTGTCAGGGAGGAGGCACTACGAGAGAGGGAGGAGGTGAGAGCACGAGCCAGAGCCCTGGAAAGGAGGAGAGAGGAGATGATGGAGGAGCTGGAAGAGGCTCGACAGGCTAAGGAGACGTCAGAGGAGAAGCTGAAGGTGGAGGAGAATAAGCAGATGAGGGAGAAGCTCAGTGTGGCGCTGGAGGAGATGACCAAGCTAAAGCTCCACCTGCAGGTACAGCAGAGATTATCTCACCTGACATCAATGGAGTCAAACTCTGTGGGTGGGAGGAGTAACTGTGGGAGGAGTAACTGTGGGAGGAGTAACTGTGGGAGGAGTAACTGTGGGAGGAGTAACTGTGTGAGGAGTAACCATCTATGTCCACTAGTGCGCCATAACATAATAACCACTTCACTAATAATGTGGAGGTTCACTTTTGTGTCCTGATACCTTTCTGTAATCATTTTTATTTAAATACATAATATTGGCCAGCGACAACTTCATCATCTTCTTCATCCTCAGCTTCATCATCCAAATTGTCGGTATTCTCTTCATCTCCATTATCTTTTTCATCAACATTATTACCATCACCAGCATCATCTTCATCATCAGGATCCTCATCTCCACCACACTCATCTTCATCATCAGCTTCATCATCTTGTTTTTCATTAGAATCCGTTTTTTCTTCTTCCTCTATACCAGACGTGTCAAACTCAAGGCCCGCGGCCCACATCCGGCCCGCACAAATATTATATACACGAGCGAGACAACATTTCTTTTATATAATAGCCGGCCAGCTGGGATACGCCGCAAACAGCACAGATACTACAAGTCCCAGAATGCACTGCCATGGCCGGTACGTCAATCAACAGCACCAGCGCTTCACACTGCTCCTCTTTAGTCAGACGCCGGCGTTCCTCCTGTCACCCTGATAAACGTAAGGCTCATCCTTAGAGGAGAAGAAGGAGGCCGCGAGGAGATATGGATGGTGCTGTTGGAGAGGGAGACATAAAACGTATTTATGCTCATCTGTTTCAAACTTAATCAGTTATTGGAGTATTTTCTATTCCGTTTTTTTTTGTTCAGAATTCTATAAAATCAGTAAATAAGAGGCCAGTTTGTGTTTTGGTCAGCCCTCCATTTGGACTGCATGTTTAATTTTGACACCCCGGCTATATACCATCTTCACCATTGTCTTCTACATCATCATCATCATCATCATGTTCTTTATCGTCTTGTTCTACTTCATCTCCATTACTTTCATCATCATCTTCATCTCCATGTCCTTTGTTACCTTTTAGAAGCAAAGCCAAACATGGCAGCTTGACCTGATGACCTCATTGTCAGAGGCTCCGCCCCCTCTGGAGAGAGAACTTGTTCTTAGCTAACATTCCTCTGTGATCTGTAAATGTACTTTAACCTTCATCACAACAAACGCCTCCCTGAGAGATTTGTACTCCAGGAAATGTAATCAATTCTGTTTTCTGCTGTTCAGGAGAGCCACGCCGAGGGGGAGCGCCTGAGGAGCGCCCTACAGGAGAAGAAGAAGGAGGTGACAATCAGAGAGGAGAATCGGCGGTCTGTCAGGGAGGAGGCACTACGAGAGAGGGAGGAGATGGAGGTGTTGAGAGCACGAGCCAGAGCCCTGGAAAGGAGGAGAGAGGAGATGATGGAAGAGGTTCGACAGGCCAAGGAGTCGTCAGAGGAGAAGCAGAAGCTGAAGGAGGAGGAGAACCAACAGATGAGGGAGGGGCTCAGTGTGGCGCTGGAGGAGATGACCAAGATGAAGCTCCACCTGCAGGTACAGCAGACAGATTATCTCACCTGACATCAATGGAGTCAAACTCTGAGGGTGGGAGGAGTAACTGTGGGAGGAGTAACTAACTGTGTGAGGAGTAACTGTGTGAGGAGTAACTGTGTGAGGAGTAACTGTGGGAGGAGTAACCATCTATGTCCACTAGTGCTCCATTACATAATAACCACTTCACTAATAATGTGGAGGTTCACTTTTGTGTCCTGATACGTTTCTGTTATCGTTTTTATATAAATATATAATAGTGGCCAGCAACAACTTCATCATCTTCATCATTATCTTCATCTTCATCAATCATTATCTTCATCTTCATCAATCATTATCTTCATTGTCAGCATCTTCATTGTCAGCATCTTCATTGTCAGCATCTTCATTGTCAGCATCTTCATTGTCAGCATCTTCATTGTCAGTATTATCTTCATCTTCATTCTTACCTTCTTCATCAACATCATTTTCATCATCAGCCTCATCCTCATTTCTTCTTTATCCTGGTCTTTTTTTTTCTTTGTTTTTATCATCATTTTGGTCATCTTCATCATCAGTATCACCATCATCTTTAAAAATAGCATCATCATCTTCATCATCCGCCTCTTCATGTTAATTTTCATTGAAATCTTTTTCATCTTCCTCTTTCATCATCATCATCATCATCATCTTCATCAGCTCTAACTTCTGCAAATTCATTAATTTCCTCATCACCTTCATCGCGATCTCCTTTGGTATCTTTTAGAAGCAAAGCCAAACATGGCAGCTTGACCTGATGACCTCATTGTCAGAGGCTCCGCCCCCTGTGGAGAGAGAACTTGTTCTCAGCTAACATTCCTCAGTGATCTGTAAATGTACTTTAACCTTCATCACAACAAACGCCTCCCTGAGAGATTTGTACTCCAGGAAATGTAATCAATTCTGTTTCCTGCTGTTCAGGAGAGCCACGCTGAGGGGGAGCGCCTGAGGAGCGCCCTACAGGAGAAGAAGAAGGAGGTGACAATCAGAGAGGAGAACCTGCGGTGTGTCAGGGAGGAGGCGATGCGAGAGAGGGAGGAGAAGGAGGTGTTGAGAGCACGAGCCAGAGCCCTGGAAAGGAGGAGAGAGGAGATGATGGAGGAGCTGGAAGAGGCTCGACAGGCAAAGGACACAACAGAGGAGAAGCAGAAGGAGGCGGAGGAGCGTTGGAGGATCAAAGCTGAGGAGATAAAGGTCGAGCATGAGGTGATGCTGCGAGCTCTGCAGAGAGAGATCCATACGCTGAAAGAGAGAGGGGAGGAGGCAGAGAGAGAGTGGAGGTCCAGGGTGGAGGAGGCGAGAGGGCAGGCGGAGGAGAGCCAGGTCATGTTGGAGAACCGGGAACCATGGACCTCCTCACTGGCTGCTGAAGGAGGGAGAAATGAGGTAGACGGAGAGAAGAGGAGAGAAAAGGAGGCGAGTAGAAGGAGGTCTAGAAAGAAGACCTAGTTGGAAATAAGTGAGGTTTAAAAGTTTGTTTTCCAGCAGAAGGAGGAGAAGTTGAAGATCTCTCTGCTCCAGGAGAAGGAGGAGGCCCGGAGGCTTCTCAGAAACAGAGAAGCTGAGGTAACAAAAACAAACATTTAAAATGAATTAAAGGTCCAGTCTGTAGAATTTAGTGACATCTAGTGGTGAAGTTCCAGTACTGATCTACGAGGGTCAAAATGATGAAGGTCAAGGTCAAATGTAAGCTGACAAATATTCTTGCTCGCTGTTCTCCTCGTGGTGAAGGTCTACACCCTGACTCAGAGGATGGAGGAGCTGCAGGGCGACAGGGACCGCTTGCAATTGGCCCTTCAGCAAACCGAGGCGGCAATGATTGGCTACAGGGAGAGAGCCCACCAACAGGAGCAGAGCACAGGGGCGGAGCCTAACCCGGACAAGGTCAGTCTCATTGACAGGTTAATCTGTGTGTTCAGCCGGAGTCCTCCAGTGGATGATGGTGTGTGTGTGTGTGTGCTTGCGTGTGTGTGTGTGCTTGCGTGTGTGTGTGCTTGCGTGTGTGTGTGTGTGTGTGTGTGTGTGTGTGTGTGATAAGGTCCTGGCTGACAGGCTGGAGGTCCTCCAGCGTCTGGTAGCTGAGCTGGAGTTGGATCGGAAGCGACTGAACAAGAAGAACTCTCATCTGGAGAGTCAGAAGGAGAAGCTGAAGAAGGACAAAGACGACCTGAGAGGCGCTCTCAGACAGGTAACCGTGGTAACCGGTACGATGCCACCGTCAAAACGTCGGATAACCATCAATAAATAATTGAATGTGATCATTTCCCGTTTGTTTATTCTGAATTTTATGCAGCAACACATCTCTAAAAAGTTGGAACAGGAAGAACAAAAGACGGGAAAGTTATGGATTCACCGGTGAAAAGGATCATGGGTAACCAATGTTCATCTCTTACCCATGATCCTCTTCATTGAATGAATAATAGGGGTTATGAGATCTCAGACGTCATGCTGTCTCCTAAATTTGAAGACATTTTCTTTTCTTTGCTATCTCCTGCTAGCTACTGCTAGCTGCATCTAGCTACCAACTTGACTAGCTGCTGACTGCTGCTAGTTACTAACTGCTACTAAATACTCACTGATGCCTGCTTCTAAATGGAGTTTACTTTCAATCGCTGCAAACTGATACTAGCTATTAACTGCTAGCAGGAGTTAACTGCTTCAAGCTACTAACTTGTACTAGCTGCTAACTGATACTAGCTTTTAACTGCTGCTAACTGCTTCCAGCTACTAACTGCTGCTTGCCTTTAATTGCCACGTACTGTTACTAGATGCTACAAGCTACCAAATTGTTCTAGGTAATAACTGCTTTTCGCTACTACCCTCTACCAGCTGCTAACTGCTACTTGCTTCTAACTGCTGCCAACGGCTTCTAGCTAGTAACTGCTCTATGCCTGCAATCGCCACTTACAGCTCCTAGCTGCTACTAGCTACCAAATGCTTCTAGGTAATAACGGATTTTAGTTACTAACCTCTACTAGCTATTAACCGTTGCTTGCTTCTAACCGCTGCTGTCACTAGCTAGTAACTACCCACTTCCGATTTTCTACTATTTGCTGTTAGCATGCTAGCTCCAAACCACTGATAGCCTAACTGCTGCCAACTGCTAGTAGCTTTTCTTTTTTTTTTTTGGGAACTTTGATCATCCCACCATATTCTTATGACACAGTATTAGCTTTTATGTTATTTGGCCCCCTGCAGGCCTAAGTTGGTTTTTGATGTCAGATTCTGAAGTCCATCCAACATCTACCGGCGGTCCAGCTTTGGGTTCTGACACCAACCGGTTTGTCGTTGTCTTGAATCTGTCCAACGGTACGTTTGTGATTTCCAGGTGGAGGAGCGTTTCAGGCTTAGCAACCAGCTGACTCCCACATCTGAGGTGAGATTTACACAGACAGGTATGTGTGTGTGTGTGTGTGTGTGTGTGTGCGCGTGTGTGTGTGTGTGTGTATGTGAGGGTAATGCTGTTCTTTTTGTTCAGGACACCGCAGAAGAAGAGCGTCTGAGGCGCAGAATCGGGGAGCTGGAGGACCAGGTGAGATCATCTTAGAAGAAGAAGAGCATAGACCTTTCGTCAGGTGGATGCCAATGATGTCACTGCTCCTCCCCCTCAGGTGAGGCATCTCTGTCTCTCATTGGCTGCGGATCAGCAGCAGAGGGCGGAGTTTATCCAGCAGTCCTCCAGAAACAGCCAGCAGCTTCTCTCCCTGAGGCACGACCTCGCCGACTCGCTGGACACCATTACCCGCCGGCCAATCCCGTCCGTCCTGGAGGCCGAGACGCAGCGATTGGACCGCAGCCTGAGGGAGGAGGAGCTGAGGATATCCCTCAGCCAATGATAGATACAGAAACTGGACCCTTTGACCAAAAAGAGTAAATAGTTTACAGCGTTCAATGGTCTTTAAACGCATCACGGATCAGAGCCTGAAAATATCTTCAGGATTTTATTGATTACCGGGTTTGTTATAGACAAGTCATGTGACCTCATGTTCACCTGCTGACCAGAGGCCCGAAGACCAACAGAACCAGGAATTCTCCCGTCGCCCACTGTGAACCCGTCTGGTCATCAGCTGCCAATGAAATTTACCAAAGAATGAGTTTGTTAGCAAGCGGAGGCTAAAGTAAGACGCAGTCATTTATGGACTCTCAGGAGAATGTGTGCTAGGTGCTAAGCTAGCCACGTTTCTATAGCAATAGATTGTTTTTTTTAACTTGATGGCAGCTATACTATGAATATGTTTTATAAGAGATTTTATGTCACTATATACTTGATGCCCTAAACGATATGTAACAGTATTTTGTACGTTAGCTACATGCTAACATTTTGATCATGGCCGGCCGAAGGAAGAAAATATTTTAGCCAAAAACACTCAACGTCCAATAAATCCATTAACTGCTACTAATTGCTGACTGCTACTAGGTATTGACTGCTACTAGCTGGTGTCACCTACTAGGTGCTATCTGCTATTACCTTCTGACTTACTAACTGCTGACTGCTACTTGCTACAGACAGTTACTAGCTGCTAACTATTACTACATTCTGACCGCTACTATTTACTGCCAGCTGCTAGGTACTAAAAGATAGCTTCTGAAAGCGACTAGTTTCTGAATGCTACTAGCTACTAACTCACGAAAAGGGAATTATGGGTATTTTTCATCGTCCAGATGGTTTTGTTTACAAATTTTTCACCACATGAGAATTTGACAGTGTGTTTAAGTGTGAACCAGCCGCGACCCTGATCTAACGTGCTAATGTTAGCATTGAAGACATGAAACAATGCAGCTAAACTAAACCCATGGTGCTAACCATGAGTTTGGGCCTGGTTCTGATAGGAACAGACCAGAACTTTCTTATGAACACGTCTGACGCCCAAACAAACCAGATAAAGTTCTGGTTTGACCACAAAATATTTTATTTATTATATTTATACTGTTTTTTTTTTTTAATTACTGTCTTTAAGACACATTTCCCATGATCCTTCAGCCTGAGCTGTGGCTCATTTGATACTGTTTGTTCCTTCAATAAAGAAATCAAAGATTCCATTTTTATATATATGGTTTTTATACATGTCGTTGGTTTATCGTCATTGACATTAGCTAAAAAAAATCGGTTAATGTCGATGAACAAGGATAAAGTTAGGTAATGTCAGTTAACAGCTAAAGTTAGCCGACGTCAGTTATCGCAGCTAAATTTAGCAAATACCAGGTAACGCAGCTAAGGTTAGCCAATTTCAGTTAACGTAGCTTATTTTGGCGGACGTCAGCTAACCCAGCTAAATTTAGCCAATTTCAGTTAAAACAGCTAAAGGGAGCTGATGTCACTTAACGTAGCTAACTAGCTACGTAGCTAATACCAGTTTATTTGTAGTTTTGGGGATTTCTTAACGTCAGTCATCAGACGAGATGGGCCGGCCTTCCCTCCACAGAACATCAGTGAGCCTTCGGCGCCCATGACCCTCTTCATCCCACCTGAGACCACTGATGAAGGTACTACCCACTGAAACACCTGCAGCTTTGGAGATGTTCTGACCCAGTCGTCTTGACGTCACAATATGGTCCGGTTGTAAATAACGTCTTTTAGAATCTCTGTGAGCTGAGTCATTATATGTGTATGTTCTTGAGGCTGAAGAGTGATGTCAGAGGCCTGAGCGGTGATGTCAGACACCTGAGCGGTGATGTCAGAGACCTGTACGGTGATGTCAGAGGCCTGAGCGGTGATGTCAGAGACCTGTGCGGTGATGTCAGAGGCCTGAGCGGTGATGTCAGAGGCCTGAGCGGTGATGTTAGAGGCCTGAGCGGTGATGTCAGAGACCTGAGCGGTGATGTCAGAGAGCCGAGCGGTGATGTCAGAGACTGAACGGTGATGTCAGAGACCTGAGCGGTGATGTTAGAGACCCGAACGGCGATGTCAGAGAGCCGAGCGGTGATGTCAGAGACTGAACAGGTATGTTTGATGAGATAATTGATGATTCCTATGACGTCTTCCTGTTATAAAACATTTTCCTTCTCTTCGACTCATTCGAGGCTCGTTCCTCTCACGTTCCTCCGACGCGCTAAATGTCTCCTCTGCTCCTGAGCTCCAGAAGTTATTTTCGTTCTCCTGCGTGTTTTTGTTTCTCCTCGCAGCTCATCTAAATAAATTAGCGAGATGCACCTGAAGTGAGTAAATATAACCAGCACTAATATTCCCTCTGTGCGGTTATTTTAGGCTCTTCCTCTGAGGACAAACAGTAACAACAGGAAATGAGTCTTTTTCTGATGCGACGCATCTCAGGGTTCAGACCCGTATGAACCTGGACTGTTTCACTGTGTGAACCTGGACTGTTTCACTGTATGAAGCTGGACTGTTTCACTGTATGAACCTGGACTGTTTCACTGTGTGAACCTGGACTGTTTCACTTTGTGAACCTGGACTGTTTCACTGTGTGAACCTGGACTGTTTCACTGTGTGAACCTGGACTGTTTCACTGTGTGAACCTGGACTGTTTCACTGTGTGAACCTGGACTGTTTCACTGTGTGAACCTGGACTGTTTCACTGTGTGAACCTGGACTGTTTCACTGTGTGAACCTGGACTGTTTCACTGTGTGAACCTGGACTGTTTCACTGTATGAACCTGGACTGTTTCACTGTGTGAACCTGGACTGTTTCACTGTGTGAACCTGGACTGTTTCACTGTGTGAACCTGGACTGTTTCACTGTGTGAACCTGGACTGTTTCACTGTGTGAACCTGGACTGTTTCACTGTGTGAACCTGGAGTTCGGTACTGTCTCTCCTCTACCAGAGAGTACTGACAACAGTGAAACGGTACTGTGTCAGTAGTACCTGTACTAGAAGTTGCTGCGTTGCCATGGTTACAGATTGAGTGAATTTTCAAGATTCTTCCCTCATTTATAATATAATTTTCTGCAAAAGCTGTTTTGTGTCATTCTGATCGAGCGGCACCTGCTGCTGTATTAATACTTTGAGATTAGATCCGAATGTAACCTGCATTATAAATTAAACGTGTTATTATTAGTATTATTATTTGATTATTGGCCGTGAAAAGATGTCCATCCCTCCGCCTCTTCTCCTTACTCTCCATACGTTCCTGTTGACGACTTCTCTGAAAAGAAGGATTTTCTTATTCGGGTTTAATTCTTAGTTGGATTGTTTTATGTCTCTATCGTCCCTCCCGTCCGTCTGTCCGTCGGTTTTGTACATATTTGTTTGTTCGAAAAGCTTACAGATAGACAAAACTGCAGTACCACCAGAAACCATCGGGGGCAGTGTCGCCGTTATTAAACCAGGACACCACAACTGACTCCTCACTGCCCTCTTTTGGCCGCGTCCATGTTCACGTGATTTGGTTGTAGGTATGTTTGCCGCCGATGGACACGTAAGAAGTGGGCGTGTCTATAGTCAGACGTAGATTGAAGGAAAAATTGGCCTTTTGTGACGTGAGCAAACTCACGCGCTTCCACCCAAGAATTTGCATGAATATGTTCTGAAGGCAGCGGCCTGGGAGGGGTTCTGGTTTTGTTGAAGTCATGTGATCGTAGGTGAACGTGGCGATCTGCTTGTGACTAAATCTCTTCCTCTCCGTGTTTTTCTGACGGCGGGTCGTCTTGATTCTATTCTGGGCGAGTTTGTCTCTTTGAAGACAAACAGAGTAAAAATAGAAGATCTCTGTAAGATGTTTCACACCTCAGGCTAAAAACAGACACCGGAATGTTTCTGCTTCAGAGACGGAGACGACTCTCACTGTTACAGCAGGTTTTTACCTGCAGCAGGAGTTCGCGGCTTCACCTGGTGGCTGGAGGGATGCTCTTAGTTCTCCTGACAACCTGTCGTCAGATCCGACACAGAACCAGGGTTTCAGTTTAGTCTGCGTCGTTTAGTTCAGAGCAGAACTCTGTCCTCCTTTGATGGAAACATTCCTAACAGAATTAGAGTTGCTTAAAATTTGTAATCACAAAAATGCATTCTGACGTCAGTTGTCGCCATGGCAACGTGGCCACAACGCTCAGAATGTGGCAAACAAATGCTCCTGAAATATCTGGCTAACAGTTCTCAGCAAGTTTACTGTAGCTTTTGGGTTCTGTTCAAGTTAGTTTCATCATAAACTCTGTTAGTTATCGGGACGTTGAGGAAGTAGCCAACGGTAAAACCGAAGAAAACTCCATAAACACTCAACCGATCGATCAACCAATGCCATTTAAAAAAAAAAAAACCCAAACCACCAGAACAATCTGGATTGGTTGATCCAGCCCGGAGGTCCAGCTCCGCCCTCTCCTCCTCTGTCTCACATTACCAGCCGGTCTCAGAACCACTCTACCCTCACCACTTCACATGTCGGCCATTAATTATGAATGAGACGGGGGTCTCTGAAGAACTGGAGGAGCAGAGCTGGTTGAGGGGGGGGGGGATGTGCGGCTCCTTGAAGAGGAGGCGGAGAGGAGGTCCATCAGTGAGACCCTCAGTCTCCCAGGAGTTCTTCTCCGCTCCGGAGCCGGAGACGCCAAACCCTTAAAACGTCTTATTCGACCTTGAACCCACCGCTGACACGAGGAACCGGGTCTCCTGCAGACTGTCCTCAGCCTTCTGGACCCCCTTTACCCTTCAACCCAGCCGGCAGGAGATGATTAAAGCGCTGAGAGAGCGGAGGCGGGAAACCTTTCACCCCAGAACCTCTGAGATAAACTGATCCATGTAGCGTAAAGGAATGTTCTCCTATTCCAACGATGTTCGACCCAGATGTCGATGAAATGCAGCGAGAAATACTGAAACAAGGGTTGAACTTAGGTCCCGCAAAATGTCACAGAAATAAGGGCGAACCGGGTTCTGCGCCATCATTAATGGTCGCCTACTCGGACTTCCTGTCATTGGTCCGAAAAGACTGAACCCTCCGAAATAAGAGCTTTCCAGCTGTGAATGAACGGACCGATGGTTCAGCCTGATTCAGACGCAGATCAGCTCCTTTTGTCGGACCAAAGTCCGGTTGTTTGATCTGGACCGTGTTCTGGGTGCAGGTTTCAAACTCGTAGATTTGTTCTGGATCAAATGAGGGAGGAAGGAAATCAATCTGAGATTCTCAGGATGTGAGTCGAAGAAAACTTCATCTGATGATGATCTGATGCTTCGCAAAGTCTCCGGTCTGATGATGTCTCTTAAACCATCTCAATGCCACGCCCCCTCCACACACCACGCCCCCTCCACACGCCTCTTCCTCCTCCGCTCCACCCACCTCCTCACCAGATTCCACAATGGTGACACCAAAAAACAAAATCAACCATACAAATCCAACGAACCCGAAGAACAACCAGTTAACCAACCAACAAAAGAACAACTAGTTAACCAACCAACAAAAGAACAACTAGTTAACCAACCAACAAAAGAACAACCAGTTAACCAACCAACGAAAGAACAACTAGTTAACCAACCAGCTAGTTAACCAACCAACAAAAGAACAACCAGTTAACCAACCAACAAAAGAACAACCAGTTAACCAAACAACAAAAGAACAACTAGTTAACCAACCAACAAAAGAACAACTAGTTAACCAACCAACAAAAGAACAACCAGTTAACCAACCAACAAAAGAACAACTAGTTAACCAACCAACAAAAGAACAACCAGTTAACCAACCAACAAAAGAACAACTAGTTAACCAACCAACAAAAGAACAACTAGTTAACCAACCAACAAAAGAACAACCAGTTAACCAACCAACAAAAGAACAACTAGTTAACCAACCAACAAAAGAACAACTAGTTAACCAACCAACAAAAGAACAACTAGTTAACCAACCAACAAAAGAACATCCAGTTAACCAACCAACAAAAGAACAACTAGTTAACCAACCAACAAAAGAACAACTAGTTAACCAACCAACAAAAGAACATCCAGTTAACCAACCAACAAAAGAACAACTAGTTAACCAACCAGCAAAAGAACATCCAGTTAACAAACCAACAAAAGAACATCCAGTTAACCAACCAACAAAAGAACAACCAGTTAACCAACCAACAAAAGAAAAACCAGTTAACCAACCAACAAAAGAACAACTAGTTAACCAACCAACAAAAGAACAACTAGTTAACCAACCAACAAAAGAACAACCAGTTAACCAACCAACAAAAGAACAACTAGTTAACCAACCAACAAAAGAACAACTAGTTAAACAACCAACAAAAGAACAACTAGTTAACCAACCAACAAAAGAACATCCAGTTAACCAACCAACAAAAGAACAACTAGTTAACCAACCAACAAAAGAACAACTAGTTAACCAACCAACAAAAGAACATCCAGTTAACCAACCAACAAAAGAACAACTAGTTAACCAACCAGCAAAAGAACATCCAGTTAACAAACCAACAAAAGAACAACCAGTTAACCAACCAACAAAAGAACAACCAGTTAACCAACCAACAAAAGAACAACCAGTTAACCAACCAACAAAAGAACAACCAGTTAACCAACCAACAAAAGAACAACCAGTTAACCAACCAACAAAAGAACAACTAGTTAACCAACCAACAAAAGAACAACTAGTTAACCAACCAACAAAAGAACAACCAGTTAACCAACCAACGAAAGAACAACTAGTTAACCAACCAGCTAGTTAACAACCAACAAAAGAACAACCAGTTAACCAACCAACAAAAGAACAACCAGTTAACCAAACAACAAAAGAACAACTAGTTAACCAACCAACAAAAGAACAACCAGTTAACCAACCAACAAAAGAACAACCAGTTAACCAACCAACAAAAGAACAACCAGTTAACCAACCAACAAAAGAACAACCAGTTAACCAACCAACAAAAGAACAACCAGTTAACCAACCAACAAAAGAACAACTAGTTAACCAACCAACAAAAGAACAACCAGTTAACCAACCAACAAAAGAACAACTAGTTAACCAACCAACAAAAGAACAACCAGTTAACCAACCAACAAAAGAACAACTAGTTAACCAACCAACAAAAGAACAACCAGTTAACCAACCAACAAAAGAACAACTAGTTAACCAACCAACAAAAGAACAACCAGTTAACCAACCAACAAAAGAACAACCAGTTAACCAACCAACAAAAGAACAACCAGTTAACCAACCAACAAAAGAACAACTAGTTAACCAACCAACAAAAGAACAACCAGTTAACCAACCAACAAAAGAACAACCAGTTAACCAACCAACAAAAGAACAACCAGTTAACCAACCAACAAAAGAACAACCAGTTAACCAACCAACAAAAGAACAACTAGTTAACCAACCAACAAAAGAACAACCAGTTAACCAACCAACAAAAGAACAACCAGTTAACCAACCAACAAAAGAACAACTAGTTAACCAACCAAATAAAGAACAACCAGTTAACCAACCAACAAAAGAACAACCAGTTAACCAACCAACAAAAGAACAACTAGTTAACCAACCAACAAAAGAACAACCAGTTAACCAACCAACAAAAGAACAAATAGTTAACCAACCAATCAAAGAACCAACTAGTTAACCAACCAACAAAAGAACCAACTAGTTAACCAACCAACAAAAGAAATACTAGTTAACCAATCAAGCAAAAAACCCACCCAAAAAAAACAACCACAAAATCCCAAAAAACAGAAAGACCACAAATCAACCAACTAACCAACCAACAACAACAACAACAACCACCAAACACTGACAGACACATCCTGTCGGGTTGGTGCTTTTCCTTCTACTTCCTGTCGGGGTTCTGTGACCCGCCTACTGGATGGTAGGATGGTAGAAGGACGACGGCGTTGAGCCTCCAGCTCTCTCTGATGTGGCTCCTCTGTGTGAAGAAGAGTCGAAAGAGGTCACCGCTAACGGTGATGATGAAGAACGTGCGGCGGCATCATGGGACGTTGAGGTGGAGGTTCTCCTAATGACCGTGGAGCAGCTGGAGACTTCAGACGTGGAGAAGCTGCAAGAATCCAGAGAGCCTCTGGGAGGAGATGAGAAGGTTCTGAAAGACGTTCCTCAGACGACTGAAGGCCCGGCTGACGCATGATCGTGACATCGACCGCCGCCCGCTGAACTTCCTCTTCCTCCCGGCGGCGTCCGCGGGGACTTCTGTCATGCTGATCAAAGAGGAGTCGATGGAGGAGGACTCACGCCTCGGATGAAGGAGCGCAACCAGGAAGAGAGGAAGGATTAAAGGGAATTTCTGAGTGGACCAAGTGGAACGCGTCGTTTAAGCGGGGCGGCGTGAAACGATCGGAATACAAATGTTGATCGTATTTCACGATGAAGAGCAGCTGGAGCAGAGTGGTGCCACCAGGGAGCGGAGGAGATGTTGTGTAGCATCTGGAGCTCCGGCAGGAGGCCACAGATTAGAGGGATCAGTTCTCTTGGCTCTTCTTCTTCCTCCTCTTTCAGGCGTTTCCATCTTATACCGTCCTCCTCATCTTCCTCTGTCACACCAACCAACTGCATGTCCTCTCTCACCACATCCCGAAAACCTCCCCTCTCCTTTTTTCTTTCTTCTCATTTTACGTATTTCTTTAAAGGGTATTTAATATTTTAATTTATTAATTTAATCATTTTAAGGGTATGTGGATCCGCTATCCCTCCCTCTCAGGTTGAAGAAGGGGCTCAGAGCCGAGCCCTGGTGCAGTCCCACCTGCACCTTTACATTGATGTTAATGTCACAGCTTTTCTTTTTTTCATACAATCCTTTTTTTAATGCTAATGGGACTTATAGCTAACATGTTTTAAGCTAAAGTTATTTTTAATGCTAATATTACTTTATGACGCTAATGTAAAGTTCAGTCACTCGTGCGTCTAAGAGGTAATCCAACCAACTTTGCCAAGAGCGAACACGCCTTCAGGGAGATTCTGGTTCCGTGGGTTCTTGACATCATTGCCGTGAGGAGTCCTGACCCGTTAGCGGTTTTGTTCCCTCGTTGTGTTCAGTTTAGCTTTTTGCTGACGCAGCACTTCTACTTCCCAAACCAGACAAATCTTTTTTTCTCTAAATGTTGATACAAACATGAATATTATTTATTTTCTATGCGCTGAACTCAAAGAGCTGAGATTGAGAGGGGGTGGAAGAATTTCCTCGGACCTTGAAGGGTTAAGATAAAGATTCGGCTCAGCTTCTACCCGTCCTGGTGACATTTCCACGTCGGACGGCTGGACAGCGACCCATTTCCTGTCCGACCTTTAACGCATCAAAAGGTCGCCACACCTCATCTATAAACCTATGCGCATGCTTTTATGTGAGGGCTAGCAGTGCTAAGCTAACGGAAGAGCAGGCTATTACTTATTGATGTTGGGACAACAGAAGAGACTCGGGGTAATTATTTTCAAATGTCACTGGCGTCCTGTGATGTCATTACTGTACGCTGAACATGATGTCAAGTTTACCTCCAGCTATGATACCTAGCATTCTCTTATGTTAGCTATGACAGCTGACATTGTCCCTATCAACTATGCCTGACATTAGCCAATATTAGCACCGATAGCTGACATTTGCTAACTTTAGCTAGGATAGCTGGCACTTGCTAATATTAGCTCTAATAGCTGAAATGAGCTAACTTTGGCTATCATTGCTTGCATTTGCTAATAATATCATTGATTGCTAACATTGACCAAACCTAGCTATGACAGCTGACATTAGCTAACTTTAGCTAGGATAGCTGGCACTTTCTAATATTAGCTCTGATATCTGAAATGAGCTAACTTTTGCTATAATTGCTTGCATTCGCTAGTATTAGCTCTGATAACTGACATTAGCTAAGTTTAGCTATCATTGCTTGCATTTCCTAATAATAGCATTGTTTGCTTACATTAACCAAATTTAGCTATGACAGCTGTCATTAGCTAACTTTAGCTCTGATAGATTGCATCCGCTAATATTAGCTCTGATAGCCGACATTAGCTAAATTAGTTAGCTTAGCTTAGTCCTGGTATTAGCTGGTATTACCTGGTATTAGCTGGAAATGAGCTATGCCTGGCTGACATTAGCTACGGTTAGCTCTGATAGCTAACATTTAGGACTCACATGACTAGGGTCTAACTAGCATAGCTTTGTTGCGTTCAGGTGCAGTAAGGAAAATGTAGAAACCGAGTTTCCTGCCATTTGGACTGAGCTTTGATTGATTTAAAATCTGTTTTAATTCTTTTTCAATAACTTAATGATGAATACATTAAATGTGTGATTATAAACAAAGACATACTGACACTTTAAACACTAAAAACATATGAATTTATCACTTTAAATAAATAACTACTGTTTAAAGCAGATAAACATGTTTACTCTCATCGCGTTATGGAATCCGTTGCTAACTCCGGATCCAGACTTCAGGTCCCGTTCGGTTCCGCCGAACATGCACGGTTATCATTTATTTATACATATATGCTTGTCATATTGTTGGTTCGGTGCGGGTGGGGGCGAACCGGACCGCCCGCCTCAGCCTGCGCTCCGCTCACAGATGCGTCTTTACGCGCGTCGCATCTCTTGGCTGCGCGTCACACGGAGAGGAAAGTAGATCATTTCATTGCTTCAACGGAACCGGTTTTGATCACAACTCCAGCAGGTGACCGATCCAAGCGGACTGGTCTTCTGATCGGCTCCGGGACCGGACCTCTCCCTTGTGTGAACCATGAACCAGAGCGCAGGAGCGGCGCAGCACGGCCGGCGGTACTCGACCGACACCAAGGTAAGAGCAGCCGGTCCTGTTGGCGTGGAGGATCGGTTCTGCGGCACGTGGGGGGGCTTTATTGATAAACCCGAGTGTGATCCGGATGTTGTGTTTCTGCAGTGACATCAATGATTCAACAGGACAAACAGGGTCCCGGTTCTTAAATTATTGATGGCACTTTGGATCTGGAGACCACCATCAAATATTAACATCTCCTATCCTGGTGGGGGACTTTATTCAGTCCGTGGGTCAGAGTGGCTCAGTTCTGCAAAACTATGTGGATCTGAGCTTTGATCTGGAAGTTCTGCGCAGTTTGCGGACAGAAAGTAGAGAGCAGAGGTTCTGAGTGATGGAGACCAGCAGGATTGGGGCTTCCGGTCTGTTTCCATAAGAATAAAGACAAACACATCCGGACCCTCTCAGAGCAGCTGGACTATTGTCCCTGTAGAACTGGTTCCACGGGATTCTACTCTGGAGGATAATAGATCCAAAGGAGCCGCACCTCATACAGAACAGACCGGGTCCTGTCATGGTTTAGTCCTACCTTATATCTGTGCTGGATCATGATATCATTTTGTCACCATGGTTACGCAGCAGGCAAATATTTACCCTCATCAAGGAGGATCAGTTTCCAGCAGAACCTGCTGGTTGGTTCCTTTCACTTGGTGGTCCAGCGGGTTGGTGGGTTGGTTAATTTGTAGATGTTGTTTGTCCAGACTAGTTAAATTAGTCTGGTTGATAGTTACATTAGTCTGGGTGGTTATTTGGTAGTTACATTAGTCTGGTTGATAGTTACATTAGTCTGGTTGGTAGTTACATCAGTCTGGTTGGTAGTTACATTAGTCTGGTTGGTAGTTACATTAGACTGGTTGGTTGTTACATTAGTCTGGTTGGTTGTTTGGTAGTTACATTAGTCTGGTTGGTAGTTACATTAGTCTGGTTGGTTGCTTGGTAGTTACATTAGTCTGGTTGGTTGTTTGGTAGTTGCATTGGTCTGGTTGGTAGTTGAATTGGTCTGGTTGGTAGTTGAATTGGTCTGGTTGGTAGTTACATTAGTCTGGTTGGTAGTTACATTAGTCTGGTTGATAGTTACATTAGTCTGGTTGGTTGTTACATTAGTCTGGTTGGTAGTTACATTAGTCTGGTTGGTTGTTTGGTAGTTACATTAGTCTGGTTGGTAGTTACATTAGTCTGGTTGGTAGTTACATTAGTCTGGTTGGTAGTTACATTAGTCTGGTTGGTAGTTACATTAGTCTGGTTGGTTGTTTGGTAGTTACATTAGTCTGGTTGGTAGTTACATTAGTCTGGTTGGTAGTTACATTAGTCTGGTTGGTAGTTACATTAGTCTGGTTGGTTGCTTGGTAGTTACATTAGTCTGGTTGGTTGTTTGGTAGTTGCATTGGTCTGGTTGGTAGTTGAATTGGTCTGGTTGGTAGTTGAATTGGTCTGGTTGGTAGTTACATTAGTCTGGTTGGTAGTTACATTAGTCTTGTTGATAGTTACATTAGTCTGGTTGGTTGTTACATTAGTCTGGTTGGTAGTTACATTAGTCTGGTTGGTTGTTTGGTAGTTACATTAATCTGGTTGGTAGTTACATTAGACTGGTTGGTAGTTACATTAGTCTGGTTGGTAGTTACATTAGTCTGGTTGGTAGTTACATTAGTCTGGTTGGTAGTTACATTAGTCTGGTTGGTTGTTTGGTAGTTACATTAGTCTGGTTGGTTGTTTGGTAGTTCTTAGTAGTTTGGTGGGTTTGTTGGTTTGCTTGTCACTGGGTTGAATGCTTCAATGATTGGTTGGTTGGTTGGTCTTTTGGTAACATTGGTGGCTGTTAGTTCATCTGCTGGTTGTTTGGTTGTTTGTTTGTTGTTAGGATGTTTTGTTGGTCGGTAAGTTGCGGCTCTACAGATGGTCAATAGATTTCTCAGGGGAAACTACGACAGGAGTGGAGATGGTTCTATACAAGACGGTCCAGCGGACACAGGAAGTGGCTTTAATCCCTACGACGTGATACAAGAAAGTTGTCTTTTGAAATAAAATAACTTTGAGAATGTTTGATCTCTGAGTAATGGCACTCACCGAGGCCACGCCCCCTTTTTGGGACGATAAAGGGATGGAAATAAAACTGCCTGATTGGGTTTTTGAGCCGTAGGTTGTTCAAATGTGATGGTGTCAGTCCTGTGGCGTGCTTCACATCCAGCACGCCG